>JBBPBX010074224.1:0-17629 GCA_038048925.1 Garcialebias charrua
ACAAAATAAAATCACCACGGGCGGACTAATCCTAGCTTTATACGGATTTATTTGTACAAAAATGCTGTCAAACTATCATTTATGACTATTCTATGACTAAACTATTATATTTATGACTATGACTACGCCTACAAACGCAATACAAGAAATAAATAAATAAAAAAGTATTTTATTCTGAAATGTAAACATCACTTCCTGTTGCTCAAACCATGTAGCTCATTTACGAGAGAAGATCAAGGTAGCAGTCTCTCTACAGTTGTTCTCCTTCTTCCACCGAATGAATTGTTTTGTTCTGACTTACTTATTTATCACTTGATTTATCGCGCTATCTCGCAATTCCCGCGCACGTGTCTCGGAGCGGCGCATCCAGGTGGACCTGAGCGGAGCGGAGGCAGTGGAAATTGGACTCGTCCAGCTGCGACCTGCGGACCGGAGCGGGGCGGAGCCGCGTGCAGTGTAAAGCCGGGGTAATACTTAGGAACAATTTAGAGTAACTAATTAGCATATCATACATGTTTTTGGTCTGTGGGAGGAAACTGGAGTACCCAGATAAAACCCACACATGTATGGAGAGAGCATGCAAACTCTACCCAGAAAGGTCTCTGGACCAGGATTTGAACTAGGGTAATCTGCTCACTGAGATGTAGCAGTTCTACCAGTTGTGCCACTATGGTGCCACCAATGTCAATTTATTTTTAGAAAACATCCAAATAATGTATTTGTTGAAATGATCAACAACTGTGATAAAAAAAATACTTGTTTAGACAGACCAAATCAAGGAAACTGATGAATGTTGGTTACCGAGATCCCACTCTGGAGCCTGACCTAGGAGAGGGAGTCATCTGATGACCGTTATCAGCCCTATGGGGCTCAGTTAGGCTCCAACATAATGAGCAACATGGGTTTCAGGATTTTGTCAAATCATCTGCTTCTAGAACATGTAACATTTTGGTGCACGTCAGTCCTAACTGATCATCCATCTATCCATCCATTGTCTTCCGCTTATCCGGGGTCGAGTCGCAGGGGTAGCAGCCTCAGTAAGTAGGCCCAGACTTCCCTCTTCCCTGCCACGTGGAGCAGCTCCTCCGGGGGAATCCCAAGGCGTTCCCAGGCCAGCCGAGAAACATAGTCCCTCCAGCGTGTCCTGGGTCTTCCTCTGGGTCTCCTCCCGATGGGACATGCCCGGAACACCTCACCAGGGAGGCGTCCAGGAGGCATCCTAACCAGATGCCCGAGCCACCTCAACTGGCTCCTCTCGATGTAAAGTAGCAACGGCTCTACTCCACGTCCCTCCCAGATGACCAAGCTTCTTACCTTATCTCTAAGGGAGAGTCCAGACACCCTGCGGAGGAAACTCATTTCACCCGCTTGTATCCGAGATCTCGTTCTTTCGGTCACAACCCAAAGCTCATGACCATAGATGAGGGTGGGAACGTAGATTGATCGGTAAATTGAGAGCTTTGCCTTTTGACTCAGCTCTCTCTTCACCACGACAGACTGGTACAGTGCCCGCTTCACTGCGGATGTTGCACCTATCCGCCTATCGATCTCACGCTCCAGTTTTCTCTCATTCGTGAACAAGACCCAGAGATACTTCAACTCCTCCACTTGGGGCAGGACCTCATCCCCGACCCGGAGAGGGCACGCTACCCTCTTCTGGCTCAAGACCATGGCCTCGGACTTCGAGGAACTGATCCTCATCCCGGCCGCATCACACTCAGCTGCAAACCGCTCCAGCGAAAGATGTAGATCACGACCTGATGAAGCCAATAGGACCACATCATCTGCAAAAAAACAGAGAAGTGATTCTAAGGCCACCAAATCGGATCCCATCAGCACCTTGGCTACGCCTAGAAATTATGCCCATAAAAGTTCTGAACAGAATCGGTGACAAAGGGCAACCTTGGCGGAGTCCAACTCTCACTGGAAACGAGCCTGACTTACTGCCGGCAATGCGGACCAAGCTCTGACACCGGTCATACAGGGACCTAACAGCCCGTATCAAAGGGCCTGGTACCCCATACTCCCGGAGTACCCCCCACAGAACCTCCCGATGGACGTGGTCGAATGCCTTCTCCAAGTCCACAAAGCACATGTAAACTGGTTGGGCAAACTCCCACGCACCCTCCAGGACCCAAACTTATGGTAAATGGTAATGGTAAATGGAGCTTATTTATATAGTGCCTTCCAGCCCCCTGTGAGGAGCCCCAAAGCTCTTTACAATACCAGCTATCCACCCATTCATTCACACATTCATACACCGGTAGCGGTAGCCTGCCATGCAAGGCGCCATCCAGACCTACCGGGAGCAACTCGGGGTTACGTGTCTTGCCCAGGGACACAACGACACATGGTGGGCGGAAGCGGGATTTGAAGCTCCAACCTTCCGATCTGGGGTCGGCTGCCACTACCACTGTGCCACAGCCGCCCCCATAAATCCAAGTCCTCTACATGCTCACTGGATCCTCTCCTTACAGCCCTTGTTAAATATTGCATTGTATCACTTCTTCCGTTCATTTCTGCTATTATCCACTCTTCTCTCTCTTCTGGAACTGTCCCAGTTATTTTCAAAACTGCAGTTATCACTCCAATCGTTAAAAAAACCTGGATTGGATCCTAATACCTTCAAAAATCTCTGTCCTATTTCTAACTTTCCATTCATTTCTAAAATTCTGGAAAAAACAGTCGCCTCTCAACTCCACCTCCATTTAACCGATAACAGTCTATACAAACAGTTTCAGTCTGGTTTCTGCCCCGGTCAGCACATCATCATCATCAACTTTATTCGACAGACTCGTGGTCCACAAAAAAACATAACACACACAACACATACCGAAAAAAATAAAAAGAATAAAAATATATTTAATAAAAAATAAAATCTTATAAGAGACTTGCGTACCAATGATTCCACAGAGACGACAGGTATCTTAGCGTACTGACAGAGGGATGTGAAAACGTTACAATAAGACTGTTCATGGAGCTGCACAAACGACGCATAAACTTGTACATCAAATTTCTCATGAGCGCCTGAAACGTTCTGACATGTGCATTACAGAACATTTCACTTGCATTGCTGAACCTTGGTTTCTTAAGTAGAATTCTCAGGGAGTCATTATAAGCAACCTTAAGCTTCTGCATGCTAGCTTTTTTAAATTTACACCACAGAGGAGCTGCATACAAGGATGTACAGTAAGCTTTAAACAAACATATTTTTACCTCATTAGTGCACATGTGAAACTTCCTCCTCAGAATGTTTGCCTGGGCGTACAACATGCGACACTGTCGATAAATGTCATCATCATCACATAGCTGGTCAATGATGTAGTGACCCAGATATTTAGTTTTTGAGCAAACATTTAACTTTTGTCCTGACAAAAAGAAATCAGGGAAACAGAGTTGCTTGTCTGCTTTAGTCCTACATATTAGCACAACCGTTTTCTTAGTATGGCATTACTCATGCCCTGAGAGCATGAATAAATTAAAGTAAATACAAAACAACGCCACCCTGGGAATTTCACCCCGAGCATTTACTTTAAGGCCACGCAGGTTCGCCTTGCACTGATTAAAACATCCGGGACAACTGTTCAAAATAACAATGATTTATTACAATTAATCTAAACATTTGTCAGTTATACCATCCTTAAAATGCAGTGTTTATTCACAATTAGTCACTCAGTAAATCATTAAAATTGGCATGCTAAACTACAACACAACAAAACTACATAAATAAACAAAAGATAACCCTTTAAACCCAACACACAAACACTGAATGATTTTCACAATTAAATACAGATCACCCTTCAACTGGTTCTGGCACTCGCGACATGCCGTAGGTAAGGCAAGTGGCCACACTGACGTCACACCCTGCACGCCACTGGAAGGGCAGCGGCTGACGACACCACAGTCCACTTTTCAAGCACTTGCGCACAGCTTCCTCAAACGGAGTTGCAGAGGAACCAGAGGGGACGCCGGAAGGAAAAAGCAGCAGTGTCCGGAAACAGAGCAGCAGTGGTCCCGATGGGGGGGAAGACCTAAGAAAGTTAATTAATAACTATTCTTCATACAGCTGCCACAAAATAGAGCTTACAATGACAATTGTTTCCTTACCTGCCGATCTTCACAACCATGTACACACGCACACACACTTGTGTATGAGGGAACGGAGAAGCGCAGCACCGTAGCACTTTACCTATGACAACACTTCCAATTAGTGTTTCTATCCGATCAGCTATTGTATATCAGCTATAGTACAGAGAGAGAGCGACAACACCTACCCCGTGAAGGAATAAACACCGGCCCGCACCTCACTCAGCGATGGGTTGCCTTGCACGGCCAACACCCACGGCCACCAGCCACACAGCGGGAGCACGAAGACGACCTTACTGACTGAATGCAGCAGCTACCTATATACCACGCCCACTGGCTCCTCGCAGCTGAGAACTATTGGTGTAATTAGGTGCCTTCCTCTATCACCACATTAGCATTGTACTACACATCAAATTTCAACCCATAATCAGAGCAGATATTCAGTAACTGTTGAAAACCAGCACTGCTGGGCGAGAGGACAGCCAGGTCATCAGCATACATAAAGTGATTAACCAGGTTATCACCGATCACACATCCAGTTTTACAGAGGTTCAATTCTTTTGACAGGTCGTCCATATAAATGTTAAACAGGGCAGGTGAAAGAAGCCCACCCTGACGCACACTGTTACTCACACCAAAGGAAGCCGAGATGTTATTGCCCCATTTTACATGCATTTTCTGGTTAGAATACCAGTAAACTAAAATTCGTATAATAATATCTGGAACACCTCTCTGTTTTAATTTGTCAAATAACTTGTAATGATTGACACGATCAAATGCCTTAGAGGCATCAATAAACCCAATTAACACAGATGATTTTTTTTGCACAGAATCTGCTCTCCTCAGAATCACCAACTCTCTTCTCATGGCAGCAGATTCTGGTTTACTTTCCCTCCTAATACTTCTCGATCTCAGTGCGGCTTTTGATACCATCTCCCACAACATCCTCCTCCATAGACTTTCATCCATTGACATCACCCACACACCCCTCGCTTGGTTTCAGTCCTATCTCTCTGGTCGCACCCAGTTCATCCAACTAAAATCATTCAGATCCCATTCCTCTCCTGTGACTTCAGGTGTGCTCTAAGGCTCTGTCCTGGGGCCCCTTCTTTTCATCATCTACCTTCTCCCCCTTGGCGATATCTTCAGTAAATTTAACACCCATTTCCATTGTTTTGCTGATGACACCCAGCTCTTTTTATCCACTGCACCTGACTCTTCACTTCCTCCCTCCTCCCTCACTTCCTGCTTAGCTGAAATTAACTCCTGGTTCACGTGTAACTTCCTGAAATTAAACAGTGATACATCAGAGTTTTTACTCATTGTACTAAATCCACCTTATCTAAAGTTAACAGTTTTTCCCTCTTCATTGACAACTCCTTGGTTTCTCCCTCCTCTCACATCAAGAGTCTGGGTGTCATTCTTGATAGCACTCTCTCTTTTCATTCTCAAATCAATAGTATTACCCGATCTGCATATTTCAAATTAATCCTTAAGCTTCAAATGGTTCAAAATTCAACTGCCCGCATCGTTACCAACCCCCCCCATTCTACCACACCACCCCAGTTTTACAGCAACTTCACTGGCTTCCAGTCACATTCAGAATTCAATTTAAAATCCTGTTGTACACTTTTAAGGCTATTCATAGCCTCTCCCCTCCTTACCTGTCTAATCTCCTGCACATTACCACCCATTCACGCTCTCTTCGTTCTTCCTCTTCCATCCATCTCAATGTGCCTCTTGTCCACCTCAGCACCATGGGACACAGAGCCTTTTCTCACTCTGCTCCCCAACTCTGGAACGCTCTTCCCCCAGACATCCGTAACATTGACTGCCTTCTGACCTTCAAATCAAAACTCAAAACTCATCTGTTCAAGTTAGCCTTCTCACTTTAATTTTTCTTTTTTATATAGTTATTTTATATTGTTTTATTGTGTTTTTAATGCTGTGAAGTTTCCTTGGATGTTTTGAAAGGTGCTACCAAATAAAATGCATTATTATTATTATTATTATTATTATTATTATTATTATTATTATTATTTTCTGGTGTTTCTACTTACAGATTTGAACGAACTTCTCCTAGGGATTTTAAAGGATTGCCTTCAAACTTGGTTAATATGCCCTTAATACACTGGACAGTAAAAATGATCAAAAGCTTGCATTTTCATTTATACTAAAGGGGCGTGGCCAGGACTCAAATTTGTGTTTCACTCCATAAATTTCAAACAGCTATAACTTTCACAATGAAAGACTGAAATGCACCAAACTTGGCATGACTCATCCCTGTTGGATGCCCGGCGATCCTTTGTTGTCATGTTGTGACTTCATTGAGGTCCTGCCCCCTCAGAACAGGAAGTCACTTTTTTTACTTGGAAGCACCCTTGAACTAATCCGGATAAGGTAAGCGTGAATATTTGATTTGGATCCAATATGTACAGTATTATCTTAACATAATCAATTGATGGTAAATAAAGTTTAAGAACCACATTAATCAGTTATCAAACTGGGAGACTACAAAACTGAAGTCAATGTATTGTTTGCAATCCTATGAAATGTCTGTGCAGCTTTAAGGGATAACATTTGTGTATGGGTGCAAGAGTAATGTAAGAAATCTGATCTGTTAGTGGTTTTATTTTTCAACAAAAATTGCATGTGATCCTTTTTTCTCAAATTACTTGCAACTTATCTTCAGAAAGAATTGAATCACAAGATCTGGATTCCTCAAGTGATGAGCAGGAGTACTTTTATTCAGCCACGGAGGCAACAGAAACTTCAGCCACGGAGGCAACAGAAACTTCAGCCACAAAGGCAACAGAAACACAAGTGAATGAGATGACAGATGAGGATACCAATAAGGCACCAGAGACAACATCTTCATCTTCCATTTCCTCTTGTTCTCGTCAAAAACATGGTAAAGAAATAGTTGTTGGTTTGTCTTGGGCTTTTGTACCAACTACTGTTTTCTGTCAAAAACTCATTCTATAGTTCACAAAAAAGTTACATCATGTCATCTGGACGGTTTCCTTTTTGGAAGAAAATTTTTCATCTTTCATCTGAAGGACTTAATCAGTCTGAGGCCTACCAACAGGATATGTCATACCAAGCACATTGTTGATGTGTTTCAAACCAGTCTGCTGTTGAGTTCCCAGGCATAATGGCTTTACACATGCAAAATGGAGGACCATCAGTCTAAAGCAGTTAATCATAGTGCATAACAACACTGAGCTCAACAGCAGACTGGTTTGAAACAAGTCAACAAGGTGCTACTTAATACAATAGACCCTGTTGGCAGGCCTCAGACTGATGGGAGTCCTTTGGATGAAGGATAAAACATTTCCTTTCAAAAAAAGAAACTCTCCGGATGATACAGTTTAACTTTTTTGTATGTACCCTGATGCATGCTCATTTCTTAAATACCTTTTTTGTATGTAATTTATTTACCTGAATGATTGAGCCTACTTTCTTTTTTCTTTATATAGTTATTTTTCAAACAATAATGCACCTTTTGAATAGGATTCTTTGGTGTTTTTAACATTGCTTTGTTGTTTGCTCTTTCATATACACATATGTGCAGCTTTGATCATAACTATAATTTGACACTGGTTAGAAATGTATTACTGACGTCAGAGGATGAGATGTCCACTTGGGCTGTGCATAAAATCAATTTAAGTTTTGAAGTTGATTTTTGCTCCAACAATCACAAAAAGTGAAAAGGAGAGAAGACTTTCTTTTACTATATAGATATATAGTATATCTATATATTTGTGTATATATGTGTATATATGTATGTGTATATATGTGTATGTGTGAAAAGCTTATTTAAAAAGTCTTCAGTGAATCCAAAATGCTGCTACCAGTGTCTTAACTGGAGTTAGTAGGAGAGATCATATCTCTCCAGTTTTAGCGTCTCTACAATGGCTCCCTGTTGAATCCAGAATTGAATTCAAAAATTTACTTCTAATCTATAAAGTCTTTGAAACACTGATTGAGAACTAACCAGAGGTGCACTCATATGTAGATTTCTTGTCTATTTTGTTATGGCATCATATCCTTATTTTAAT
Organism: Garcialebias charrua; assembly: GCA_038048925.1. Classification (NCBI taxonomy): domain Eukaryota; kingdom Metazoa; phylum Chordata; class Actinopteri; order Cyprinodontiformes; family Rivulidae; genus Garcialebias; species Garcialebias charrua. Next base: position 8,148 of record JBBPBX010074224.1, read on the forward strand.
TTCATGTTGTGTGTTACGCAGGTGATGCTTGTATTATTCTCTGCTCTTTGTTTTGTGGGATGTTTCTTGTTCTTGCCTTAGGACAATGGATTAAAATTAGCTTTTGTGCTAACTCTGGCATATTTACATTGATGCTAACTGCTGACATGTTGTATTGTCTTAATTAATAAATAAATAAATAAATAAAATGAAATTTAAATTAAAGCCCTCAACAACCTAGCTCCATCTTAAATTGGAGATCTTATTGTTCCAGATTTTCCTAATAGAGCACTTCTCTCTCACACTGAAGGCTTACTCGTGGTTCCTACCTAGAGTTTCCAAACGCAGAATGGGAGGAATATCTTTCAGTTATCAGGCTCCTTTCTTGTGGAACCAACTTCCAGTTTCTGTCTGTGAGGCTGATAACATTGTCCAGTTTTAAGACTAGACTTTCATTTTTGATAAATCCTAGAGTTAGGGTTGGCTTATAATATGCTGCCGCCATAGGCTTAGACTACTGGAGGACAGAATTACCTGATTTCTTAAAATGATTTCTTAAAATTGAATAGTTATCATTTGATACTATTTATATCATGTGATTCTTGATCTGCCATTGTGTATCTGTTCCTCCTCCTTGTTATTACTAAACCCAACTGGTTAAAGTAGATACTACTTGTCCTGAGCCTGGTTCTGCTAAAGGTTTCTTCCTCATGAGGGAGTTTTTCCTTACCACTGTCACCCTCAGATAATGGAAAAACAAATAGTATAAATATGCAAACATATTACATTTTGCAAGCATGATGTCACCCCTCTGCCTCATATGAGCTGCAACTGAATTCTTAAGAGAAAAATTACAATAAAACTGATACCAGACAGAAGCATCAATGATGACAATCATCTTCATCAACAATTCTTTCTTTCTACCTATTGACTGCAGTTCCAGTAATTTCTTTAAAAATTGTTTCCAAACCCATTCTAAATCTAATGTAGGGTGAGGGTTTGCTTAACATGAATCAAATATTTTTATACAAAGCTTTTGCAGTGTTCTGAAGTAGTGTATGCCATCTGTGTTTTAGATAAACTGAATCAGTTCCTCCAAATCCGAGGCCATGGTCTTGAGCCGGAAAAGGGTAACATGCCTTCTCCGGGTCGGAGGGGAGGTCCTGCCCCAAGTGGAGGAGTTTAAGTATCTCGGGGTCTTGTTCACGAATGAGGGAAAACTGGAGCGTGAGATCGATAGGCGGATAGGTGCAGCGTCCGCAGTGAAGCGGGTGCTGTACCGGTCTGTCGTGGTGAAGAGAGAGCTGAGTCAAAAGGCAAAGCTCTCAATTTACCGATCGATCTACGTTCCCACCCTCATCTATGGTCATGAGCTCTGGGTTATGACTGAAAGAACGAGATCTCGGATACAAGTGGCTGAAATGAGTTTTCTCCGCAGGGTGTCTAGACTCTCCCTTAGAGATAGGGTGAGAAGCTCAGTCATCCGGTAGGGACTCGGAGTAGAGCCGTTGCTTCTCCACATCGAGAGGAGCTAGTTGAGGTGGCTCGGGCATCTGGTTAGGATGCCTCCTGGACGCCTCCCTGGTGAGGTGTTTCGGGCATGTCCCACCGGGAGGAGACCCAGAGGAAGACCCAGGACACGCTGGAGGGACTATGTTTCTTGGCTGGCCTGGGAACGCCTTGGGCTTCCCCCAGAGGAGCTGCTCCAAGTGGCTGGGGAGAGAGAAGTCTAGGCCTCCCTACTTAGGCTGCTACCCCCGTGACCCGACACCGGATAAGCGGAAGAAAATGGATGGATGGATGGATGAATTTTTTTAATATTATGGTCTTTACATTTGTTCATCACAGGCAACCGGGGGAATGCTAAATGTAAGTGTGAAGACACAGAGGTTTGTGCAGTTGAAAGACACATGATGAATTTCATCCACACATGCAAGGTACCTCAGAAAATACACTGCCTTCAGTGCATCAAGGCAGAACCAAATGCACTCAAGGACAGAAACTGGACTGGGGTAAAAAATTACGTCCGAAACCGGATCATTGCCTTGAAGAGAATGGCTTGTGCCAAAGATTAATTAGTCATATGCTGGTGAAGATTCTCAGTCGTCCAGGACATGATAAAATCAAAAAAGGCGTTCAATACAGAACAACTGGACTTTATTTGTAACAAACAAGACGTTTCGCTTCTCATCCGAAAAGCTTTATCAATTGAGTTTAGCAGACAGTCAGGGGAAGCAGTTATAACAGGACAAGCCATTGACACGCACCAACATATTTAAATTGGAAACTAACACCCCCACATACTTGGGATAACACGTACCTGTGACCCATTCAAAGTTCAGTGTATGAAAACAGAGCTTACAGAACACACACACACATCCTACTGTATGTGAAATGACAAGTCACACTTCACCCATTGATAGCAGGGACCTGTCAAAGTCTTTGTTGGTCTAATTCACAAACAAAGCTCCTCTGTTCTCATCAGGTGTGAGACGCCTGGGAACCAGACCCAGGGCCGCGCCATAAGTTTTTGAAAGTTGAAATCTTAGACCTCCTCCTCTGTTTAACGATGGTTTCTCTCTTTTTACATAAATCGCCTCCTTCACACCTCTCTCAAACCACCTGTGTTCTCGGTCCAGAATATGTACATTTTGGTCCTCAAAAGAGTGTCCCTAGTCTGTGAGGTGGAGGTGAACAGCTGAGTTTTGTCCAGAGGAGGAGGCTCTCCTATGTTGAGACATTCTTCTGTGGATGGGCTGTTTCGTTTCTCCAATGTATAAGTCTGGACAGTCCTCGCTGCACTGGACTGCATAAACAGAGTGGTGTAGTTTAAGAATGAGCTCGTCTTGATGACCCCTTCCTCTGCCCCACAATTAAAGGCCGAGATACAGTGAAGCAGACTCCGTATACGCGCGTATATGCCCGTATACGCGCGTATACGGAGCCTCTGCTACAGCTCGGCTGATGTTCTCGCGTAGATTCTCGTGTTTTCGCTCCAAATTCTACGTCATTTCCTCCGTACCGTCACTTCCGATCGTCACTTCCGCTAGTTTTTCGCTCCACGGAGAGGACTCAACTGAGCTCGCTGATTGGTCACTTTGACACGCCTACTGAAATGATTGACAGATTTCAGTCAGCTCAAAGTGAAACCTATCGTGAGCAGCTCGCTCAGACTTCTGCGGTGTTCTGATACGGTCTTTCTACTATATATGTTATAAAAAGTTCTCTCAGAAATAAAAATAATAACAGGGAGTGCTTTTCCTGCAGCCCACAGCCCACCAGGGAATATATAAAACATCGCGCACCCAGGTAGGACCTGAATTCATTCATTTCATTCATCGAGTGAACGGAGGAAGAAGCGGTTACTTGACTTTAGGCAAAAAAACAAAAGAAAAGGCCCGATCAGCGATAAAAAAGAGGAATTTATTTCATTTGTGTAACATACAAAACAGTCCGGAGCCGGGGAAGTTTAGGTCAGACACCGCGCATCGCGTATGCGAATCGCGTATGCGTAGTAAAAAAATACCTTTGCGCGTACTTGCCCTGAGGGGCTACGCGGGGCTACGCTGCGTACGGGGCATACATACGCTGCGTATTGGCGTATCGTGAGGACGCGCGAGTGTATCTCGCCCTTAACCCGCAAACTTGGAGCTGTAGGCCCATTGACTTACATTGCCCATTGACTTACATTGCGTTTAGGTCTGTGTTCATGGGGCTGCCACGGGCCACAGGAATAGACCAGAGCCACATAACTATAGAATCTGGTAGAAAGGCTTGTGCTTAAGAGATCCTGTGAATTTGGTGGTGCTAGGTCAAAGTTAAGGTACCTTAATTAACTTTTGAACAAACGGAGGCCTGTGGACAATTCCCACCCGTTTTTTTACACCTTCTGCAGCCTGTATCTCCCTGAAGGAAGCAAGGAACTGCACCAAATTTGCTGGAGATGTAGATCAGGATAGGCCGCATCTACCCTGAAAATTTGGCCTTCCTACGTGCACCGTAAGACCCCCAAACAACCCCGCAAATGCCGGTCAGGTGTATTTTTTGTGAAAAATAGGGTTAAAGAAGAAAATTCATAACTCAGGACCCCGAAGTCCTGGATAATCCAGATTTGAATCACATGTATATGGAGTAAGCCCTAAAAGAGTGTGAAAGTTTTGTGCACGTACGTGCACGGGAAGGGGTCCAAATTTACAAAATATGTTCAGAAAAGGCAGTTTTTGGGGGCCAAAAGTGTTTAAGTTCCTAACTCGGGGCCGAAAGCGGTTAGGGACCCCAGATTTGAGGTGTCAACATTGGGGGGAGGGTGGAACACATCCATCTTGTCTTTTTTTTCATAACTGTTTTTTCATGTTTCCAGCCTGTGGTCACAAATGGGGTAAGGTTCGAATTCCAACAGTGTTTTGCAATGTTCTGATGACTATCCCAATTCATTTTTTTTAGAAAAGTGCTAGGAGGTTGATTTTTGAGTATGTTGATCTCGGGCTCAAGACGAACGCGGGGGACTTGGTCCCGTGCGCCTCGGGCCCTTGGGTCCCCCGTAGCGGCCCCCCAAAAGCTAGAAAAACCCTAAAAATCTAGGGTTGACATTTTTTGAACCGTCGGTCCGATTTCCACTAAGCATACATGGATCTTCACGTCTCGGGGCCCTCTTTAAAGGAGAAATGTAATCAAATCTGAAAAAATCGATATAACAAGAATTTCATATAGTAAACAACACACATAAACATACTTAGTATGCTTTTTTCAAGTCAGTAGCTTAAAGAAATAGTTTTTTTACATTTTTCCTGCTACATGCCGAAGTGCAGTGATTTCTGTAGTAATTTTCTGGACGCACTTTTATGACACAATTAAGACCTCCTTTGCTATCTTACAATAACACTGAAGCTATAAACCCATCATTACTGTCCTCTTGTCTGTCATTTAAAATGGAAGCAGAAGACTTTTTTGAATCTGAAGGATATCACTTAAGTTTGTCAAAAACAGTTTGGTGATTTAGTGCATTAATGGGCATTTCTATCCTGGAAATACGAATAGCCTTCGCATGCTAACGTTAGCATGCTAGCGCCGTATGCTAACGTTAGCATGCTAGCGCCGTATGCTAACATGGAAGTGGGGGTGTTGAAAATGTCCTGAAACAGTTACCAATGTCTTGTTAAGCTCTGTATTCCACAGAACATAGTAGGATCTAAAATGATTTTTAAAGATGAAGGAGCAAGTTGAAACATGCAGGGTCTCCCTCCTTGCTAGCAGGCTCCATTGGGAGCTGCCTGGCTAACTAACTACGGTGGCCCTACACGGCCAAAATTCTACAGCGGCCGAATGCACAGGAGCGGTAAAAATACAATATAAAATTTTAAAAAAGTTTTAAAATCTATTTTGGGGCTTTTAGAATCGATTCTGAATCGCCAGGACTAAGAATCTTGATTCTTTAAAAAATAGATTTTTTTTGCTGCATCCCTAATTGCTACACACTGAAACCTTTTTGTCCACTACTAGATTTTTTTTTTATTAACACAAACAGAACTACAAAACACTACATAAACAAAAAATATATACAAACTCTTGTGAATGATAACATAACTACAGTCTATAAGCTAGGGGGCGGTTTACAAAATGATGAAAGTTGAAAAAATACTAGATACACACACTAATATTACTGTATGAGGGACGACCATTGCACTGCCTATGTCATATTCAGGGGACGGAGAGCAAGCAGAGGGAGGGGGGTCAAAAACACCAGATGAGAATTTTTTCACTTTGCAAAGTCTAAATTTGAGTTAGGATGACATTTTTGACTTGTGAAATTTTCTCAACAAGCTTATTTTATGCTTTTCATTAGACTACTATTAGCTTAAAAACACTTTTCATTTCTCCTTTAACATATATCAGAGCCAGGGGCCTGGGACCCCTACGGGGCCATCTTTTTTCAGGGGCCACATTGAGCAACCGGACCAAGACGGTTGGGTTCGGGGTGTAAAACTATGTGTGCTTATCTATTTTGATGGTAATATTTGTGTTTCGGGGGTCCCTGGAACATAGCAGTCCGGTGCCGGACTGTTTTGTATGCGACACAAATGTAATAAATCCCCCTTTTTCATCCCTGATCTGGCTTTTTCTTTAGTTTTTTTGCCAAAAGTCAGTGATTGATTTCTCTTCCGTCGACTCCATGACTGAAATGATGAGAAATGAACAAATTTGTCACGAGCGAATTAAACTCGGGTCCATCGTGGCTGCGGGAGGTTCTGCAGATTTTCTGGTGTGCTGGTCTGATGTGTGGGCTGCACGACCAGCGCTCCATTTTTTTAGGACTTTTAAATAACATATAAACACAGAACACCGCTGTGGCTGCAGCTGCCAGCTCGCGCCTCCCCCGATCTGTCAATCAAATCAGTAGGCATGTCTACAAATGACAATCAGCAACCTCAATTTTTCCCGTAGGTAAACGCTCTGCGCTGCAGCTGCTCAAATGATGTCAAGAATTTGGTGCGAAAATGCGAGAATGAACGTGAGAACGTATGCTGAGGTATGGGGATGAACTGGCTACGTACAGTACATGCCTACGGACACGCGTACAGATGTACGCAGAGCTATGTGTGAACCTTTAGTTTATCTGTTTTCAGTTTGTGTGCTGAGCACAAACTATTTGCCTACAATGATGAGGCAGCAAACTTATCGATCTGACTGAGTAAACTTTAGGACTAACTAAATGTACTTATCTTCTGGCAGAATAATATATTCAGCAACCAGTAGTAAATGCATGGTCTATCTATGCTCTACACATAAACATTTGCATAGTAACATGGACACCAGCTGAGAATAAAATGACAAACTTTATTAACAAAATGGTGTCATCCAAAAATCCATCCATCCATCCATTTTCTTCCGCTTATCCGGGGTCGGGTCGCGGGGGTAGCAGCCTAAGTAGGGAGGCCCAGACTTCCCTCTCCCCAACCACTTGGAGTAGCTCCTCTGGGGGAATCCCAAGGCGTTCCTAGGCCAGCCGAGAAACATAGTCCCTCCAGCGTGTCCTGGGTCTTCCTCTGGGTCTCCTCCCGGTGGGACATGCCCGGAACACCTCACCAGGGAGGCGTCCAGGAGGCATCCTAACCAGATGCCCGAGCCACCTCAACTGGCTCCTCTCGATGTGGAGAAGCAGCGGCTCTACTCAGAGTCCCTCCCAGATGACTGAGCTTCTCACCCTATCTCTAAGGGAGAGTCCAAACACCCTGCGGAGAAAACTCATTTCAGCCGCTTGTATCCAAGATCTCGTTCTTTCGGTCATAACCCAGAGCTCATGACCATAGATGAGGGTGGGAACGTAGATCGATCGGTAAATTGAGAGCTTCGCCTTTTGACTCAGCTCTCTCTTCACCACGACAGACCGGTACAGCACCCGCTTCACTGCGGACGCTGCACCTATCCGCCTATCGATCTCACGCTCCAGTTTTCCCTCATTCGTGAACAAGACCCCGAGATACTTAAACTCCTCCACTTGGGGCAGGACCTCCTCCCCGACCCGGAGAAGGCATGCTACCCTTTTCCGGCTCAAGACCATGGCCTCGGATTTGGAGGAACTGATCCTCATCCCGGCCGCATCACATTCAGCTGCAAACCGCTCCAGCGAAAGCTGTAGATCACGATCTGATGAAGCCAATAGGACCACATCATCTGCAAAAAACAGAGAAGCGATTCTAAGGCCACCAAAACGGATCCTCTCAACACCTTGGCTGCGCCTAGAAATTCTGTCCATAAAAGTTATGAACAGAATCGGTGACAAAGGGCAACCTTGGCGGAGTCCAACTCTCACTGGAAACGAGCCTGACTTACTGCCGGCAATGCGGACCAAGCTCTGACACCGGTCGTACAGGGACCTAACAGCCCATATCAATGGGCCTGGTACCCCATACTCCCGGAGTACCCCCCACAGAACCCCCCGAGGGACGCGGTCGAATGCCTTTTCCAAGTCCACAAAGCACATGTAAACTGGTTGGGCAAACTCCCACGCACCCTCCAGGACCCTGCTGAGGGTGTAGAGCTGGTCTAGTGTTCCACGACCAGGACGAAAACCACACTGCTCCTCCTGAATCCGAGGTTCGACTATCCGACTGACCCTCCAAAAATATAAAGGGTTAATATTAGGTAAGTAGCATTCTTTGACACCAGTGTGTTGTTTTTGAGAAAGTTGTTTTTGTAGCATGTATACATAACATATATGGGTATTTGAGTTGGTTAATGAGATAGTTAAATCAGAAGAGTCTGGGTTTGACTGCTAGAGGGAAGTGGTACCTTGTAAAAACACACAGACAACCTTATAGTGCCAAGAAAGTGAATTATATTATACAATATTTACAAAATCTATACATACAAACAAGTACTTGAAACCATGAATTCTCCACAATTGTTTTTCTTTTCTTATAGCCATGGGAAAAAATGTTCACAGTTCAACTCCTTGATGGGAGTAAGATGGATTGTTGGAAAGGATCCAATTCAGTTCAGTCCAGAGGAAAATGTGGATGTGGTTGTAGGCTTAAACATCTCCTACCAGACTGGAAGGAGTTGAGGGAATTCAACAGTTCTCCTGGTTCATTATAGGGTAGCTCGCCAGTCTGGTCAGCTCGACAACAGACACGATCCGGAATCAGGATCATCAGAATCAGGAACCTTCGGAATCAGGAGCCTTCAGAATCAGGAACCTGGCCTGTATAAAGCAGACCTCTTAATAAATAACCCTGGGTTTTTATCAACATCAAAATCATTTCATAAATATAATCAATACTTGTACATGCTTTTCCATCTTTACTATAGTAATTAAGTTTAGATTATAAATATAATTAAACTCAGTTGAGTACTTTTCAAAAATCAAATAACATTAGATTCTCAATATTTCACATTAGTACAAAATAGCATTCCACCATTTAATGTACCTTCAGTTAATTACTTCAAGATGATGTCAAAGAATATTCAAAAAAGTTTGTTAGCATTAGCACTGAACTAACACAGAGCCCAAACAATTACATGGAGACCAGCACTAACTCTGCCAGCTCCAGACAACAAACAAAACACTCACCAGTTCCCACGGTTAAAACACATAATCAGCAGAAGGTTTCTGTCCCACAAATACACATGTAAGAGTTGAGAGGCATGTCATCACATGTGGCAAACAGCATTAGAGAGAGGTTTACAAACAACTTGAAGCCTCTCCTGCAGCAGCAACTGTAAAGCCTCTCCCACCTTGCCTGATGAGCACCAGCTGATTTGATGAGATACTGATGGTTGCATACTGCTACCAGTCAGGTGACAAAGAAACCATGCTAGAACAAACACATTGAATGATGTTTGTTCCTGCTGGTTTTCTTTTTACTCAAGAGAATCAAAGAAAAGAGGACTTTTTTCCAAAAATAAATGTTTGAAATTAATGAAATAATTAACAATAAAAAAATCTTTAAGAAATTACTTCTTGAGATAATAATAATAAAATGTAAAGGGGGAAAATACTATTG
>JBBPBX010074225.1:0-17628 GCA_038048925.1 Garcialebias charrua
TCCATCCATCCATCCATCCATCCATTTCTTCCGCTTATCCGGGGTCGGGTCGCGGGGGTAGCAGCCTAAGTAAGGAGGCCCAGACTTCCCTCTCCCCAGCCACTTGGAGCAGCTCCTCCGGGGGAATCCCAAGGTGTTCCCAGGCCAGCCGAGAAACATAGTCCCTTCCAGCGTGTCCTGGGTCTTCCTCTGGGTCTTCTCCCGGTGGGACATGCCCGGAACACCTCACCAGGGAGGCGTCCAGGAGGCATCCTAACCAGATGCCAGAGCCACCTCAACTGGCTCCTCGCGATGTGGAGAAGCAGCGGCTCTACTCTGAGTCCCTCCCGGATGACCGAACTTCTCACCCTATCTCTAAGGGAGAGCCCATACACCCTGCGGAGAAAACTCATTTCAGCCGCTTGTATACAAGATCTTGTTCTTTCGGTCACAACCCAAAGCTCATGACCATAGATGAGGGTGGGAACGTAGATCGATCGGTAAATTGAGAGCTTTGCCTTTTGGCTCAGCTCTCTCTTCACCACGACAGACCGGTACAGCGCCCGCTTCACTGCGGAGTTGCACCTATCCGCCTATCGATCTCACGCTCCAGTTTTCCCTCATTCGTGAACAAGACCCCGAGATACTTAAACTCCTCCACTTGGGGCAGGACCTCCTCCCCGACCCGGAGAGGGCATGCTACCCTTTTCCGGCTCAAGACCATGGCCTCGGATTTGGAGGAACTGATCCTCATCCCGGCCGTATCACACTCGGCTGCAAACCGCTCCAGCGAAAGCTGTAGATCACGATCTGATGAAGCCAATAGGACCACATCATCTGCAAAAAACAGAGAAGCGATTCTAAGGCCACCAAAATGGATCCCCTCAACACCTTGGCTACGCCTAGAAATTCTTTCCATAAAAGTTATGAACAGAATCGGTGACAAAGGGCAACCTTGGCGGAGTCCAACTCTCACTGGAAACGAGCCTGATTTACTGCGGCAATGCGGACCAAGCTCTGACACGGTCGTACAGGGACCTAACAGCCCGTATCAAAGGGTCTGGTACCCCAAACTCCCAGAGTACCCCCCACAGGGTCCCCCAAGGGACACGGTTGAATGCCTTCTCCAAGTCCACAAAGCACATGTAAACTGGTTGGGCACACTCCCACGCGCCCTCCAGGACCCTGTTGAGGGTGTAGAGCTGGTCCAGTGTTCCACGACCAGGACGAAAACCACACTGCTCCTCCTGAATCCGAGGTTCGACTATCCGATGGACCCTCCTCTCCAGAACCCCTGAATAGACCTTACCAGGGAGGCTTAAGAGTGTGATCCCCCTATAGTTGGAACACACCCTACGGTCCCCCTTTTTGAATAGGGGAACCACCACCCCAGTCTGCCAATCCAAGGGAACTGCCCCTGATGTCCACGCGTTATTGCAGAGTCGCGTAAGCCAACACAACCCCACATCAGGAACTCCGGGCGAATCTCATCCACCCCCGGAGCCCTGCCACCGCGGAGCTTTTCAACCACCTTGGTGACCTCAGTACCAGAGATTGGAGAGCCTGACCCAAAGTCCACAGGCTCCGCTTCCTCAGTGGAAGACGTGCCAGTAGGATTGAGGAGGTATATATCCGCCCATCTGCCGGGATCGGGGTTTGGTCTTCATGAGCAAGCGAGGCCGGAACTCAGATGGAGAGGACCGGGCAGACCGACAGAGCTTCATCTAGCTCGCTCTGAATTTTGTCGTTGGCCACCAAGCAGATAAAACACCTGCACTTCAGCATTAGACCACGATGTTGTCATTATTGTTTTTAAAACCTTTAAAATAAATCCAGATGTTGCTTCGAGTTCCAAATAATCGTAAATGGCAGATTGGTGAAAAGTTTCTGAAAGATCCAGTGACTCCTGCCTCTGACCAATCAGTGACTGACAGTGTTCTGATGTACGTTTAAGTGCTGGCTCGGCTCACTTAATCCCACCAGAAGCAGGGGCCAAAAAATAATAATAATAATAATGTCTATTCCTGTCATCTGCGTATGTTCCCATACACAGACGAAATTCGTCTCTGCATTTAACCCAACCACCTACCAGGTGGTGCAGTGAGCAGCCTGAAAGCGCTCGGGGAGCTGGAGAAATAGGTGTGCACTCATAGACACCCCAAGCTGGGTAGTGGCCGGGGCGCGAACCCGCGACCTTCGGATCCGTAGTCAAAAGCCCTGCCACTAGACCATCTTGGCTCCTGAGGGGGCGGTTCTGCAAAAAAATGATAGGTGGAAAAGTGCTCAAAACTGTACCGAACAGAGCTGAGTCGGGCTGAGCGGCGGAAAACAAGCTTTAGAGACATGTTCAAGTGAAGTTCAGTATTCTGCTCCAAAGCTGGAACAGTTGGGGAGGGAGACCACAACTTTAACAGACTGTTCCACATGCAAACTCCATATTTTCCTTCGCTGCTTTGTTTTCATTAATATAGTTTCTGGACTGTAACAATAAAATGAAAAAAGCCTCACCCATTGTTTTGCTGAGCCACAGTGCCAGGTCCTCTTTAACGAGCAGGAGGCTGGCGTCATGGCGGCAAGGCAACCACTGGTGAAACTCCAGAGGACTGGTGAGGCTCGGCCCAGAACGTCTGGTCTTTGGTGAGAGAAGACAGTCCAACCCTAACCCGGTCTGGTTCTCAGGGCTCAGAGGACTGTCGAGACCAGGAGGCATCACTTCACTTTCCATGCCACTCCTCTGCCTGGTGAAGCAAATTATAGAAGTTTATCTGAACAACATTACATTTAGGTTTTTCAAGTTTCTAGTGTTGAAATATAAATGACTTTATGATAAACAGGATAAAATGTGACACATCATCAACATATAGAACGTGGTACACTCCTTCATGCCTATTTTAACTCATCAGCTACAGTACATGCATTTACTGCATGTGCAAAGCTATTGTTCACAAATTAATGTCAGCAACCCTGTCTTTGGGCAATTTCTTGCTAAAATAGGAAAAGCCTTTGTGAAACGTGCATAATGTGAATGACAGCATTTGGTTTTGCCACAAAATATGTAAAATTGCTCATTGTCATTAGTGTTCACACGGATTTGCAAGTCGAGAGTCCTGTGTTCACAAATGCACACCGGAAAATCACAGATGACCTTGAATCTATCAGTTAATGCCCTTTCAGACATTTAATCTGATTTGTCCTTAATTTTCAAACCAAATACATTTTTTTATTAAAAAGTATAGCTGCAAAAACAAGCAATATGCTATTCAGAAATATTTTTTTAGTTGAAAAGTCAATGTTATTTAAATGAATGCATTTAATAAACCTAAAATAAACGTAATCATTAGGTCTTTGTGTGCAAGCACAGAGCTTTACTCCACACCAACAAATCAGCAGTGACTGTTGAAACTGCTGCTTTCAGCTGCAGCAGCAGCTGCCGTGCACAGACCTTAAATTTACAATCAAACAATCCTGTCCACACCGCCATTAATCAAATGGATTAAACTGACTTGACTGCAGACAGATGCTCTGCTGTTTTAAAAGACGTACAGCCACGACCCTGAGCCCATCCCCTGCTCTGCTGCACGGCTCATTTATTCTGTTCCCACAACAAACTCCATTGTAAAGCTCAGCCCCATGTAGGGACATGTGCCGGCTGTTAGCAACACTTGCTGCTAATCAAACTGGAATTAGGGCCACAACACAAGCAGCGGGTCACTGGTTCTGCTGAAAAACTGTGCAGAGTAAACAAAGGGCTCCGTCTGCAGCAGATGACTGACGTTAACGTTTCAATTCAAAGACCTGTGCAGACAAGACTAACAAACAGCCAGGTGTTATGAAGTGATGAAGGTGGACGTGTTTGTTGTAGCAGCTCTTGCAAATCTTCACATGATCCTTACACTCCAGTGTAATTATGCAAACATCCATTTAAAGGTTTTCAGGTGTCAAATATGTCACAAAGAGGATCATTTATCATTGAGGAAAGCAGTGTTTATAGAATTGGCTCCACAAAAGAACAATGTTTCTTTGAGTCTAAAACTGAAATATTTAAACAATGAAAGTGATAATAATATTGCTGTAGTTGGGTAATAAACATGAACATCCTGTTTGTTTCAGTTTATTCAGTGTAAATTGAGCTATGAACAAAATGTAACAACATCTACACCTCCAGATGCAGGAAGAGAGCCACCTGCATCATGAAGGACCCCACTCACCCAGCACACACACATTTTGCCCCGCTCCCCTCATGAAGACGGTTGAGGAACCACTAGACTGAGGAACAGCTTCTACCCTGAGAATGTTAGACTCATGAATATCTAACCAGAATAATCACTGTGAAGAATCACATCATGATGCTGCTGATCTGTTCTTTTACAGTTTATACGTTTGTTGGATGTAAAGTGTGTACACAGGGTCCCAGTTACATCCAACAATAAAATGTAAAATAAAAACAGTGATAACATCTAAGATATGAACTAAGAAAAACATCAACAAAAAATACACTAAGCACTAATAGTATAGAAAACAATAAAAACATTACACTGAACAGCAGCACGAACATGAGTCTGTGTGAGCAGATGAGCACGAATGAACACAGCAACATGAAACAGATCAGCAGCAACATGAAACAGATCAGCAGCAACATGAAACAGATCAGCAGCAACATGAAACAGATCAGCAGCAACATGAAACAGATCAGCAGCAACATGAAACAGATCAGCAGCAACATGAAACAGATCAGCAGCAACATGAAACAGATCAGCAGCAACATGAAACAGATCAGCAGCAACATGAAACAGATCAGCAGCAACATGAAACAGATCAGCAGCAACATGAAACAGATCAGCAGCAACATGAAACAGATCAGCAGCAACATGAAACAGATCAGCAGCAACATGAAACAGATCAGCAGCAACATGAAACAGATCAGCAGCAACATGAAACAGATCAGCAGCAACATGAAACAGATCAGCAGCAACATGAAACAGATCAGCAGCAACATGAAACAGATCAGCAGCAACATGAAACAGATCAGCAGCAACATGAAACAGATCAGCAGCAACATGAAACAGATCAGCAGCAACATGAAACAGATCAGCAGCAACATGAAACAGATCAGCAGCAACATGAAACAGATCAGCAGCAACATGAAACAGATCAGCAGCAACATGAAACAGATCAGCAGCAACATGAAACAGATCAGCAGCAACATGAAACAGATCAGCAGCAACATGAAACAGATCAGCAGCAACATGAAACAGATCAGCAGCAACATGAAACAGATCAGCAGCAACATGAAACAGATCAGCAGCAACATGAAACAGATCAGCAGCAACATGAAACAGATCAGCAGCAACATGAAACAGATCAGCAGCAACATGAAACAGATCAGCAGCAACATGAAACAGATCAGCAGCAACATGAAACAGATCAGCAGCAACATGAAACAGATCAGCAGCAACATGAAACAGATCAGCAGCAACATGAAACAGATCAGCAGCAACATGAAACAGATCAGCAGCAACATGAAACAGATCAGCAGCAACATGAAACAGATCAGCAGCAACATGAAACAGATCAGCAGCAACATGAAACAGATCAGCAGCAACATGAAACAGATCAGCAGCAACATGAAACAGATCAGCAGCAACATGAAACAGATCAGCAGCAACATGAAACAGATCAGCAGCAACATGAAACAGATCAGCAGCAACATGAAACAGATCAGCAGCAACATGAAACAGATCAGCAGCAACATGAAACAGATCAGCAGCAACATGAAACAGATCAGCAGCAACATGAAACAGATCAGCAGCAACATGAAACAGATCAGCAGCAACATGAAACAGATCAGCAGCAACATGAAACAGATCAGCAGCAACATGAAACAGATCAGCAGCAACATGAAACAGATCAGCAGCAACATGAAACAGATCAGCAGCAACATGAAACAGATCAGCAGCAACATGAAACAGATCAGCAGCAACATGAAACAGATCAGCAGCAACATGAAACAGATCAGCAACATGAAACAGATCAGTAGCAACATGAAACAGATCAGTAGCAACATGAAACAGATCATTACCACTACGCCACGGCCACCCCTGAATGAATCTATCTGGACTCGTTACGTGATTTAAATGATGCGTAACATGTTGCATGTTATTAAAGTTGAAAATGAAGACACCAGGTTTATTTTGTATTTATTTATATCAACACCAGAAACTGTATGTCACAAACACTGAGAAGTAAACTGAACACTATTAAAAACACGTTAACTGAACTGTAACTACATTAATGAACTGGACTCTGCTCTGTTTTCACCCTGGATACTGGTCCCACGTCCAAACCGGTCACCTGAGGGATGGACAGCTTCTCGACCTCGCAGGAAAAAATTTAAATAAAAACTCAGTTGTTTGTTGTGTGATCGAAGTAAACACAAACAAACATATTAAGAATTATTAAATTCGTTTCGTAAATTTGAACATATTACGCCCATTCTTCATAACCTTCATTGGCTTCCTGTCGCCTACAGAATTCAGTACAAAACTGCTCTCATTACACATCAATGCTTACATGGAGCTTCACCAGATTATCTGAAGGATATTCTTATTCCACACTCATCCACCCGGTCGCTGCGGTCACAGAACAGTAATCTCCTTCACATTCCGAGAACCAAATTAAGGACCATGGGAGACCGGGCTTTCAGTGTGGCTGCCCCCCGCCTGTGGAACTCTCTTCCTGACTGTCTGAGGGTCCCACAGTCTGTGGTTGACTTTAAGAGCGGCTTGAAGACCTTTCTTTTCAACCGAGCATACTCTACCTCCTCATGATTCTACTTTTGTTCTTAGTTGATACTGTTATTGAT
Organism: Garcialebias charrua; assembly: GCA_038048925.1. Classification (NCBI taxonomy): domain Eukaryota; kingdom Metazoa; phylum Chordata; class Actinopteri; order Cyprinodontiformes; family Rivulidae; genus Garcialebias; species Garcialebias charrua. The sequence continues at coordinate 6,842 of JBBPBX010074225.1, forward strand.
TTTACTTGTTTTATTACTTGTTTTATTGACATTTAATTTCTGTTGCACCGTGTAGCACTTTGAGATTTTCATTAATGAAAAGTGCGTTATAAATTGAATTCATTATTATTATTATTATTATTATTAAAAAAGAAACATTATTAAGATTTATCTGCTGTAAATCAGCTGATTATCACGGACTAAAGTCAGACATCGTCGACTCGGTTCTGGTCCACTCAGCGACTGTTGTGGAGCTTGTTAGATGAAGTGGGTCCCACTTGGCGTCAAATCTGTTGACTCTTCTCCAAATTCCAGTTTCAACGTGTTGTTAACTTGTTGTTAGCTGAACTTTTAGCCCCAGAGGAAAGCAGACTGAGGCAGCACACATGCGCCTTAGGTGAAAGTTCAAAAATTCACAGCACCATCTAATGACCCGGCATGCAAACTACAGTGAATTCATGAGGGCGGGGGGGATTCCAGTGTATACATGTAAACACAGAATTTGTCAGTGTCAACGCGGATCTTTTCCTCTAATTAACATACGAAAAAACCTACATTTCCCCCCATCGTGTCCGTGCCAACAGGGCCTGAGTGATACTAGCAATAACAGCATTGTAAGAGGGGGACAGTTGAACCCGGAGGCCTCCACCTCTGTTTAATGATGGACGGTTTCTTTTCACAAAGATGGCCTCCTTTACTCCTCTCTCAAACCATCGTTCCTCTCTATCAAGGATGTGAACATCTTCATCCCTGAAAGAGTGACCTCTGACCTGGAGATGAGTGTAGACTGCAGAGTCCTGACCTGATGATGTTGATCTTCTGTGCTGGTCCATCCTTTTGGCCAGTGGCTGTTTAGTTTCCCCGATATAAGACTGATCACCCTCCTGACACTGAACAACATACACAATATTACTCTGTTTGTGCCGGGGGACTGGATCTTTGGGATGAACCAGTCTTTAATGTATTTTGGGGTTTAAAAGCCACTGGGACGTTGTGTTTAGAAAATAAACGTCTCAATGTCTCTGAAACTCCTGCAACATCTGGAATGACCACTGGTCTGGGTCTGGGTTCCTTCTTTTCACCTGATGGCTGGCTGGAGTCCTGTTTGGGTTTCTTCTCTGCTTTCAGGAAGGCCCAGTTAGGATATCCACATTTCTCTAGAGCCTGTTTTGTGTGTGATTTCTCCTTCTGTCTGGCTCCTGAGTTAGTGGGGACGCTGTCTGCTCTGTGATACAGAGTCCTGATGACTCCTAACTTGTGCTCCAGAGGGTGATGGGAGTCAAACTGTAAATACTGGTCTGTGTGGGTGGGTTTGCGGTACACCTTAGTTTGCAAATGTCCTCCATCAAAAACTGAGAACTCACAGTTCAAGAAAGCCAGCCTGCCATGTTTTACTTCTTCTAGTGTGAACTTGATATTATTCATCCACAGAATTGATGTGATCAGTGGAATGCTGGACTTCCCGAGACCTAATTTTAACCCAGCTGTCATCAGCCAACTGGTTGATCCACCATGAGAAGGTGCTATTTATAAGACTGAGCTGAATACAGCTCCTCAGACTGAAGAAGTATTTCGGAGGAAAGACGAAACGTTTCTACAATTGTTTTGTTTAGTTTTTTTTTTTTTTTTTGAATGTACAGAGGACCAGACTTAACTTTTGTAGATTTTTCCTACCTGGATTATTGAGCATGCATCAGGAGATTAAGGTTTCAGTTCCTGATTTAATAAATAATTTTAACCATGTTGCATGAAAAGTAACACAATATTACTGTGTCAGTTTCTCAAGCAACTTTGTATTACTTCAATTCAGTCACATTAACACTCGTGAGGACTGGAGGGAGTTAGGAAAAAATAAAAATGTTGTGACTCGTTTTGAATCGCACGTCTGTTGTGAGTGCAACATTTATGATTCAGTTTAAATACAGTTCAGTATGGAATAGGCAACTTTGTTTTGTTTGAGTTAAAAAAGGCCAATTTCAGAAACTGCTGATGGTTTCTGCTGACCTTCAACCTTTAGTATTCACTTGTAGTGATACACCTAGCCTCTGATATTTCTGTCTTGACCTTCAAGTACACCTCTCTGAATCACTCAGTGTTACACTTGCTTGAACCTCAAGGAGACAGATGGACACTTATATATTTTAACAATTATTATGAATTAATGGACACTAATTAATCAGATTGAACTTTCTCTTTAATGTGTGTTAATTCAGAATTGATCAAACAGTATTTTTGTAATTTCAATGATGATTTTACTAAACTGGTATATTTTAAATATGACGAAGTTAAGAGAACATCTCAGAATGATCATGCTTTGAACTGTGTTCTCTGTGCAGAATAAGTGTTTAAAGTTGAAGGAACAATCCTTCGTATTTCTTTGAACTGTTTTTGTTTCAAAGGAAAAGTGCTAGACATAGCTTGCTTTCGGTCTCCCGTCCTTTCTAAAAACAATGAATCAGTTCTCAAAACAAAGTACTAACTTGTGCACATGCACCTGCATCTTCTCACGTATGTGTTCTGTGTATTGTCTACCCTATCATCTGTCACTCAAACTCACTCACTTGCAAAGTCAACCAATCAGCAGGAAGTATGTGACTAAGTCACACCCCCTTCTTAAAGGGCACTTCCTGGATTTTGTTTTTAGTTTTTGGAGGAGAACTAAGTTGCAACTGTTCTCTCTTCCCTGGAGAAAGCTGATAGACGGCCCGGTCATCGTGCCAACTCGACCCACGTCTCAGCTGAGAGTCACGGCAAAGCCTTGCTGTGCCTCAACACTCATTTCTGGAAGAATTTGTTTTCTAAAGTTTTATTTTGAAAGTTCAACCAGTGCGATTGGAGTCTGTTTCTGCCGGTGAAAGCGTGCTCCCGCTCGTCTGACCCAGTCATACACGCTCGAAGTCATCTGGACGCTCACTGGACCACACAGTCCGTTAGTGTCCACAAACTTCTCAGTCCTCACCTCGCAAGACGTCTCGTCACCAGGTAAAGAGGCTTTGCTTGTATGCTGCACGTGTTGGAGGCTCAGCCTGATCCGTATGGGAAAGCTTGCCACCCTGGTTGGTTCAAAGTAAACAACTTTAGCTTAACTTAACTCCAGAACTCTTTCCTCCTATTTCTTATTTTTCATAAGCTATTAATATGTTTGTTTTCATCATGGTAAACTTTAAGTAATGTGCCAACAGAAAGGTCCAACTGTCTGTTTGTTTTAATTTGAATTCTTGTCAACGTAGTTATTAAATCAGAGCTAATATCGATACAAATGTTTTAATGTAATTCTTGTGATAGTTTCAATAAAAGGTCTATATTTTTGGTAGACCAATATAAATTGAAGTCTAAGCGTGAAATTACATTTCTTGTCTAATCACAGTAAAAACAACTTAGTATCGGAAAAAGGAAGAACTCGCTCTTTGGTGGCAGTTTGTGCAAGATTAAAGTCTGCTAAACTGCGCATCTACAATAATAGTAAATCAGTAAGTGTTTAAATACCTTACTCTACATTTATTACTATTATTAATCTATTACAATTGGTGGCTCGTACGAGTTCCTGGAACGTTTATTAAGTTGTTTTGTGTAGCTTGTTGTTACGGTGTTTGTTGGCATTAGTTTACATCCTGGTTTTGGGCTTGTAAGAATAGTTTTGGCTGGTGAGTGTCCGGGAGTTGCTAAAAGTGGCATTGTCTGGATTATTTTCCCGTTAGAATTATTTGTTCATTCACATTTGAACGTATGCTTGGAGCGGGTGCGTGATAAATGTTTTGTCTGTGCTTGTGAGACGTTTCATTACGTGTCACGAGGCTGCATGCATCTTTCATTGTTGTGACCGCCGAGTCACGATCCTGTTTCATTCTATTACATCTGCGGTTTATTGTTGAAGGTCTGTTTCACATATATGCTGCTCCATTAAGTGCCTTTTTCTGTTACAACGTGTTTGCCGAGGTACGGGAAAACCCTCTCCGCTAGTTTGGACCGGACTGTGTTCTGGTTCCGTTCGACGTAAAGTCCGTTTGTTGTACACAGTTAGAGTGCTGCCTCCCCTGGGGGCGTGAGAGCTAGCGTGGTTGTGTTTGAGCTCATTGACAGTATTTTCTGCGGTGTAAAAATGCGTTTATTTTGTGAAAGAGGAGTCTAGAACCTTGGGTCGAGCTATAAGCTAACGGTACCGAGACAAGATGGCTGCTTAAAACGCTGTGATTGGTCCATTGTGTGTCGCGTTCAAGAACGTTGGTTTCTGTAGACTCTGGTTGTCAGATTCATTTTTGCACACATTTCTGACAGTTTATTTGTGTTGTTTGAGTTCTATGCACGTAATATCGTCGAAGACTGGCTTGACCGCGGTGTTTTGCGGTATTTATGACTGTTTTAGGACGTTAAAAAGTCCGTTCCTCGCTAGAGTTCAAAAGACCGCAGGTCCGTGAACGCACCGCTCGAACGGCACGTCGCCTGTGGGCGGCGTTAGGTTTGGAAGACACAATTTCCCATGAACACTTGGGTTTTAGAACTACAGTTCTGTCTTCGCTGTGATTGGTCGATTACGCTGTATGTGTTGACGCATGCGCAGTGGGTGAAGCCCCGCTCCTCGTCACTTTCACTTCACAGCTTATCTCAGACGAGTTTCCGTGCTTGTTTGTCCATTACTGTCATTAAAAAGACTGTTTAATCGCGGTGTTTTTGAGATTTTAGTGGGTGGACAGAGCCGGTTGCTCTGAAACTGCCGATCGCCATGTGACCAGGTCACGTGACGCCGATTTTGCCGGTTTTATGAGGACCGACCTTATTTCTTTTAAACGCAGTTTAAAAGGTTTCACAGTTCAACCGATTTTGCTCACATGATTTCGTTTTTGTGAGCCTGGGTTCTAGAGCTTATCACGTTACGCTTTAGATCTGTCTGATTGATGCTTTTCATCCGTGTTGGATGTCTGTGTGGGCTGAAAGCTACGGCTGCGCTCACTGGTGATAACAGCGCCTCTATAGCGGTCAGATAGAGAAATTACAGTCGCTGTGATAAACTCACTTCCAGCGCTGTGACCCCTGCTGGTTACATTAGAAGACGCAGTCTTCCTGTAATTTGTACATGTTCAATGTTCCTGTTTTAAACGGGACTCATTTTGAAATATCGTACTCACAGCACCCTTTTAATTTGATTTTCGCAGGAAATCAAATGCTGATGGCAGAACAGTTACACAGATTTTAATACAGATGTAACCTGGTTGTACTTCTCTTTTGTTATAATTACACAAAAAGTATTTTTGTATTGTTGTATTATTGTATATTACCTGACTGAAACACCACTGTCATTATTTTAGCCGTGTTACTTTAAGATCAGAAGCCCCTCCCTTTTATTTCTTCTTCTGTGTTTTTGTCTTTAAATTGGTTGTACCCCTGGGATTCTCCCCTTTTGTCACGTTGTCTTGTGGGGAGAGGTACGTGCTGTTTATTTGTCATGTAAATATATTCAGTTTATTTATAGATTTATTAAGTTAATTTTCATGCATTTTTGTTTTGTATAGACTTGAAGCAGGGCAGTCGGTAACACGGTGTTGTGTGTGTGTTATTCCACCAGGTATGTTTTATAAGAATGTTTATTCGCCCTTTTGTCACGTTGTCTTGTGGGGAGAGACTTGAAGCAGGGCAGTCGGTAACACGGTGTTGTGTGTGTGTTATTCCACCAGAATAAACCGCTATCCTGACTAAAGATAAACCGTGTCACGGTCTGATCAATAAATCCATAAAACCAGCACAACGCAGGAAGGATCCGGTTACACTTGGTGCCGTTCGACCCGCTGTGTCGCTGAACCTCCGCTGCTGCTCGTGCCCAGAGCTGCACCTGTGCGAGTGACGCTGAGCTCTTCCCGCCTTTGAAGTCTCGCCCCGCCTGGCTCGTTGCACTGCGCGCCTTTGCCCTGGGCTGTGACTGGCAGGCTCGCTGTATCCTAACAAACAACCGTTACTATTTCTGCTGCTGTGTTTTTGTGCACCTCGTTTCATACGTGGGAGGCAGGGAAATAGGTGAAAAAAAAAGACTGCATATTTTTACTTTTATAAAAGTTTTTTTACTTTTTCTGTGGGAAAGACTGATCCTATTTTTTTATTTTTATTTCTTTTTGCCTACTGATGCATGTGAGCTTTTGTGACTAATTTGGTTTTAGACTGTTTGGGAATCTGTAGTCACTTTATTTTTGATATCTCTTTTTTTTTAATGCATTTTTCTTTTTAGGGATTTTTATCTGTTATTGTTTGTTGAAATGTTTGACACTGAGGTACCTTTTGAGGATGATGAAGTGGACCGGAGGGTCACTTTTAGTTTGGGGAGGGGTCAACATTACATGTCCTTTGGGAGGGGGAGGCCTATGCCTCCTGGTGCATATGAATGCCCTGTTAAGTCTGAGTTGAACTCCCTACCTGTCCCTGCTGCTGCTTCTACACCCGTTGGTAATGCAAGGTCTGACCTCAGCCAACTTGTTTCTACTGAGGCTCTTAGTGGGGTGATTGCTGATTTAGCCAAGCAGATTGGGGATGCCATTACGACAAACCTGAGTGGCCTAAACCCACAAAACCAGTCTCAGGTTGCTGACAGCCAACCCAGCATCCCGACCGATCAGTCACAAATGAGGGTTGTTGTTCAGTCTGACATCAGAGCACCACCATATTTTAAAGGTGATCACACTGATACTTTCCCCATCCAGGAATGGGAGGGTTTGATGAGATGTTATCTGTCAAGAATAAAATGTGTGAACCCTGTAGAAATGTGTGAAATCATCACATCCAGACTTACTGGGAAAGCCAGAGATGTGGTCCAGGTGTCACTCCGCTGCCAGCCTCAGTCATGTAGTGACAAGTTAGTTTCTACTGTTTTTGATATTCTGAAACGCAATTTTGGTGAGCTGATCTTCTCCAATTTGCCAATGAGAGACTTTTATAACATCCTGCCTGCTGATGGAGAGACAGCCATGGACTACTGGATCAGACTGAACAAGTCTATTGAAGCAGCTGATGAGTGTTTGCGTAGAAGGGGGAAGCAGGTGGAGGATCCAGGAGCTGAGGTTGTTACCATGTTCATCAACCACTGTCCTGATCCTGGTCTAGCTCTTTCCTTCCAGCTGAAACCTGTTGAGGAGTGGACTGCTGCTGAGGTCCAGGGTCGCCTTGATAACCATGTTGTGAGTCTTAGGAGACCGATGGTTAGTATGAACAAGGCTGTTGGTTCATCTACAGGCCCTGTGGTTCTCTCCTGTCTCCCTCAGCTTGGTGCTCAATCACCCACTGCTGCGTCGCCAGCCGATGCAACACCGTTTGCTGTCCATTTTACCCAGGCTGCTTTAGCGTGTGATCATTCTTTAGCTTCAGGTCCCTTGTATCAGCAGCCACAGCAGCATGTTGCTCCACAATCTACACCCTTTCAGACTGCAGGTCCATCCAAGCCAACTTTTTCCCCCAGTTCAGGAGTTGAACCACCTCATCAGATGGCAGAGATGTTTGATAAAGTTCTGTCTTTGTGTGCAGCTTCTCTTGCTACGAAACAACATGGTCAACATATGGGGAGTTACACACGTGGTTCTAAACATCCTCAACAAGCTCCATGCAGAGTTTGTTGCTCTGAGGAGCATACAACACACTCTCACTGCAGACTGTTCAGACTGTGTCTCAACTGCTTCAGCTCAGGACACATTAAAAGGAATTGTCCTCAGCCTACCCATCACGCACCACAGCCATCCTCCCAGTACCCTAATTTAAACTAGAGAGCCTGTGCGATGAGAGGGGCAGCATGGGCAGTATGGATAATACCCTCACAAATACACTAGATGCACACTCTGTTTATACCGAATGTTGTAACGCTTCACCTGAAGACAGCGAAGTGGTTTTCTTGGGGTCACAGAGAGTTCAGAGGGCTAGTGATTTGTTTTATGCCTCAGTTTCAGTGAGTGAACGATCTACACTGAGGGGTATGTTGGACTCTGGGAGTATGTCGTGCACATTGAGCGTGGAGGCAGAGAACAAGCTAAGAGCCGCGGGTGTTGATTTGATCCCTCTTGCAGTCCCAGAGAATGTGGTCCTCGTTGGGTGTGGTGGCCTTCTCACGCAGCCTCGATGCATCTATGAGTTGAACATTGAGATCTATGGTTTCAAATTTACAGTACCAACATTTTTGATACCTGGCCAACATGATGAATTCATCATTGGTAGCAATGTACTCCGGCCCCTTATTAAAAAAATGAAAACTGATCCGGGGTACTGGGAACTCATTACATCAAACACTGCAAACCCAGAGTGTGAAGAGTTTTTGCAGCTGCTGAGTTGTGTCTCTCGGTGGTCAAACTCTACTTTACCTGACAAGATTGGAACAGTCAGGCTCAGACAGGCTGTCACCCTCCTTCCTCATCGGGAGTATGTGGTCTGGGGAAAGCTTCCGTCCACTGCACCCCTGTCATTAGGGGGCACTGTGATCGTGGAGCCGTCATCTGCTCGTTCCACCCCAAAAAACATTTTGGTGGGTCGTGTAGTAACACCCATGTGGGGGGACCATTGGGTCCCTATGAAGGTTCTCAATCCCACAAACAAACCTCTGGTACTGCGCCGCAATGCTAAAATTGCTGATGTCTTCCCATGTGTTGCTGTGGAGGACTTTGCGTTCAGTCAGGGGAGACCTGAAGTGCACTGCAATCATTCTGCAGTTGCAACAAGCTCATCACATCACAGTGCTGACCCAGTGCAGATGCTGAGAGACTGTGGTCTACATGACATTGACATAGAGAGCTGTGAGGTATCAGGCGAGTCTAAAAGAAGGCTGGCTGAACTTGTGGTTTCTTACCAGGATGTGTTCTCCAGGGGAAAACTGGATTGCGGTGAGGCTAGAGATTTTGTCCATCGCATTCACTTGACTGATGAGAAACCATTTCGTTTGCCTTATCGACGCATCCCACCAGCACATTACCAGCAGTTGAGGGAGGTCTTGTCTGAGATGGAGATGAAGGGCATCATAAGGAAGTCTATTAGTGAATATGCTTCCCCGCTTGTTATGGTGTGGAAAAAGTCTGGGGACATGAGGATATGCACTGACTTCCGCTGGCTTAATGCTAAGACCGTTAAGGATGCCCATCCATTACCCCATCAGTCTGACTGCCTTGCTGCTCTTGGTGGGAATGCTCTTTTCAGCACCATGGACTTGACCTCTGGATTCTACAACATCCCCCTCCATGAGTCCGACAAACATTATACAGCTTTTACCACGCCGCTTGGACTTTATGAGTACAATCGGCTCCCACAAGGTCTATGTAACAGCCCAGCTTCCTTCATGAGAATGATGCTTAACGTTTTTGGTGACTTGAACTTTTCCAGCCTCCTCTGTTATCTGGACGACCTGTTGGTGTTTGCACCTTCTGAGGAGGAATCGTTAAAGAGGCTGGAGGTTGTTTTCTGCCGTCTGAGAGCGAACAACTTGAAGCTGTCCCAGAAAAAGTGTCACTTTCTCAGGAGGTCTGTGAGGTTTTTGGGCCATGTTGTGGAGGCTGGTGGTGTTTCTGTTGATCAGGAGAAGGTAAAGGTCATCTCTAGTTTTGACAAAAAGGACCTCATGAAGGAGGATGGCTGTACTCCATGCCAGAAGAAGGTGAGGTCATTCTTGGGCATGGTGCTATTCTATCAGCACTTTATTCCAGCTTGTTCCCGCATTGCAAAGCCACTTTACGCGCTCACCGCAGGTCAGAAACGTAGAGTGAAGGGCAAAGGACACGGGAAAGCTGGAACTTTTCGTGTCCTGACTCCCCAGGACTGGACTCCAGCTTGTGAGAAAGCGTTTGGAGACCTTAAAGCTGCACTCCTTGATTGTGTGGTGCTAGCACATCCTGACTTTGAGAGGCCATTTATTCTCTCAACTGATGCTTCATTGGATGGGCTCGGTGCTGTTTTGTCACAGGTCCCGGCTGATGGAGAGATCGCTAGACCTGTTGCTTTTGCCAGCAAGTCTCTAAGCCGCAGTCAGGCCAACTATCCTGCACACAGGCTTGAGTTCCTGGCCTTAAAATGGGCTGTGTGTGATAAGTTCAGCCACTGGCTGAAGGGTCACAGGTTTACTGTGTGGACGGATAATAATCCCCTCACATATATCCTGACCAAGCCCAAACTGGATGCCTGTGAACAACGCTGGGTCTCTAAGCTTGCCCCGTACAACTTTGAGATCAGGTATGTTCCAGGGAGACAGAATGTGGTGGCAGATGCCTTGAGCAGAGCCCCTTTTGTGAAGCCCTTGGCTGATCGCCTTCTGTCAGAGCCTTGTCAGGAACTTTTGGAACAAATCTGTGAGCTTCCTGATCACGCTGTGCAAGATGTTTTCCGTTTGACCTGCCAGCTTCAATCAGTGGACAGCTCTTCTTCCGTTATAACTGACACATCCATGACTTGTGACGAGGTCTCCTCTCTTTTGTCATCTGTCTGCAGTGGGGATGCCGGTCAGACTCAGCATGCAGCATCTTTAGCTGACCATCTGGACATGATAATCCCACACACCACAGACCCATCAACAGCGCTTTGTCTATCTGACCTCGTCTCTCACCAGAGGAACGACCCTGTTGTTTCCAGAGTTGTCTTCTATGTTGAGCGGGGACGCCGTCCGTCAAGGCGGGAACGCTTTGGTGAAAACCAACTGGCTTTAAAAGTTCTGAAGCAATGGGACAAACTAACATTGCTGAATGGTGTCCTTTACCGTGTCATAAAAGACCCTGTGAAAAAAGGTAAACGATTCCAGTTTGTGGTCCCTGATGCTTTAAAGTCTGTGGTTTTGACTGGTGTCCATGATAATGCAGGTCATCAGGGCC
>JBBPBX010074226.1:0-17628 GCA_038048925.1 Garcialebias charrua
AAGAGAAAAAACGTTTCAGCTTCCTCCTGTCCACAAGACCCCAAAAGTAACAAACAAAAGGCGGACCTGGTGAGCCGGTCCAACAAAATATAACGGCACCACAGTGGGCCAACCCCAATATAGAGCTGTCGAAGCCTCTGTAGGTGCCGGATTAAATTCAAAAGGCCCCGCCTAAGATAACAAAAAAGCGAAAAAAGGTACAACCGGTCTCACCAGGTCGAATCCAGCTTCAGAATGGAAAAACAAAAACGAAGGTCCATCTGGTCTAGGAGGGAAAAAAACTCCACGGCAAACAGGTCGCTCAGGCCTCAGTCTTCAGTGCTCAGAATGAGCGCACACAGCTGCCAACACAAAAGGCGTCTTCTACGGGAGTGGCAACCCAGACTGACAGGTGCAGGCGGAGAGACGGAAACCAAAAACCCTTCTGCTCCGAATCTCCCCCTCTACTTCTATTTCTTCCTCGGCTTCTTCTGCTTCTTTGGCTTGGATCTGCCTGGATCTCCGCAACCCAGCCTATTTATAGGCGGACCAACAACCCTATAGCGTGATCCAATTAAATACTCAGCTAAAGTCAATCAGCCTCCCAAAACCTTTTAACACAATATCCCACAGAAATGAATAAAAACGTGCCTAGGGCACGTAACAAGCAGCAAGATGTTTTGAAATATTATACGTCACTGAGTTTATGCTGCTGACGATGGGTTTGAGTGATGTTCCTGTTTTGTGGATTTTGGAACGTTCATTTAAGTACGGCTTCCCCTGGATATAATCTGTGGTAAAAGGAACAATTGATTATCTTTAATTTCCAGGTTGTTGGAGGTGTCTGGTCTTCTCTTTGTATGTGCTGGTTGGGTGCATCTTCAAGGTCTCATATGTAGTGGTGTCACTCAATAGTGTGGATATTTAGTCCTGGTCATCAGAAGAGATGAGGACCACAGTGTGTCTTCCTTTGTCAACTGGTCAGCTTCCAAAATTCTGGAAATCTCATCTGAACCAGACAAAGAGTCTAATGCAGGGGTGTTAAACATGTGGCCCGGGGGGCGGATCCGGCCCGCCAGGGGGTTTTAGTCGGCCCGCGGATAAATTTGAATTATTAAAAAAAAGAATAAACGCTATTTTCTTAAAAATCTGCAGTTCCTATCTTGTCCGCTAGAGGCGCTGTGTTTTAGTCAGTTCCTATGTTGTCCTACTTAAACCGGGTGCCTCTAGGACCCAGGGGCGCTGTGTTTTAGTATGGGAGACGCAGCAGATATTAGCAGACACTCTGCTCATTTTCCCTGTCTTCGTGTGCGCAGCAAGCGTTCGTCCTGATGTGAAACAGTACAAAAACAAGATTTCAGGGTTGCTGAGGGAGTTTGAGAAAAGATTTCAGGTCTGTAGAAGAATAGAATATATCTTTATTGACAGGGCACAATACAACATGATTGAAATTACGCACACGTCTTAAAAGATGGGCCGAGTGCACGAAGCTGCAGTCGTGTCGGCACCGCCACAAAGGTGAACTCGAGACAGAATTAGCAGTTTTTCTCTCACCACTCACCATCAGACCTTCTAATGTGCCTGTTGACATGCAACTTGAAATCACTGATTTGCAGTGTGATGTAGAATTGAAGGACAAATTTGCCTCTGTGGGCTTGGCCCATTTTACAAGTATCTCTTACCACGCTGTCCTAAACTGACAGCACTGGCTGCAAAAATGTCCATGTTTGGGACTACCTACCTGTGAGCAAGTTTTCACTAATGAACATTAATAAAACAGCTATGCTCAAAGCTCAATTTATGTGTTCACAATTGCTTCCTAGATGTGGAAAATGGATTTAAAATTCATTCATTTCTAAATTTCGATGGATTTGATGCATTTTTAACATGCAGGAAAGTGTTTTAACAAAACTGTGTTTGTTTTTTTGAATGTCCAGAGGACCAGACTTAGCTTTATAGATTTTTCTACCTGGATTATTGAGCATGCATCGAGGTATTTAACAAAACAGTTTGCTGACTAAATGTTTTAAAACGTGCAATCACTGATCAGTTTTTTAATGTGTAATGCACTTTAATGTTAAACTGAGTAAAAGTGTAAAAGGACAATTAATTTAATGTAAATATTTTTATAATTTATTTATTCATTCTTTGCACTAATACAAAGAAAAAAAGTGGACTTTTGGAATGAGTATACTGGTCTGGCCCCCTTGAGATCAGATTACGCTGTATGCGGCCCCCAGATCAAAATGAGTTTGACACCCCTGGTCTAATGAGTCGATTGGGAGGAGTGAGTAGTTCCAGTCCAAAGACCTGCCCACTGCCGGTACCACCTTCACTCAGCCCAGTTCATGGGACCACCTTGTTTGAGGTTCCAAATGAACTGCTCCATTAGGACCATTGTTACAGATATCAATCTGATCCATTTAACAGTCAATACTGTTTAAAGCAGAGAAAACAGAGCATTGAGGCATGTTTTATATGTTCTGAATATGAATTTATGATCATTTTAAACCCAGGAGGAATTTCAGGCCAACATTTGAAGATAAATTAAAATCCCTGCTGTAATGATGTGAATTTGTGAAAATGAAAGGTACTCACTGCAAACTATGAAATCAAAGATTGAAAAAGTTATCCTAAACTCTTAAGGAGAGAGATGGAGGAAGACAGGTGACACTTTCTCCATCCCCTTCACTACATTAGTTTTATTTCTTTAGCTCTCGTTAAAGTCGGGCACCAGCTGGTCAGTTTACTGACCAACAACAACTTATTCACCCTTTAATAACCAGAATCAGTCACTGAAGTAGAATCCGTGAATATTCATCTGAATGAAGAGACCAGTGCGGTGCAGCGCTAATCCAAAAATTAGTTCCGCTGTTTCAAAAACACTAATTTATTTAGGTCCGCTATTTCAAAAGCACTAATGTCTTGTGAAAATTAGGGGAAGCTAAATTCTAAACCGCTATTTAAATTCAACAATTGGTAGCCACTAAGTTATGCAATATTTGCACTACACTGCCAACTAGTGACCAAACTAAGTGCAGAAGGCCACAAACTTCAGGTTCCCACACCACTACACACACGAGAATGGGTCAAGCTTCCAGGACGTGAAGGCTTGTGGCTATAAGCTACATCTGGTGTCACCTAGGTGGGTGGCTAAATAAGGACAAACAAAACAAAAATAAAGTGGTTGGTCCACCCTTACAAGACACACTCCCAGATGTTTTGCTCTACAGGCCATGCAAGGCCCGGGCAGACCAAAAACAATTCATTAAACTCAACTCAAAAAGGACAGCAGGAAACAGTACATATGAAACTATAAAGACAAACTTCAATTAATCTTGACAGTTCCATATACAATTCATTTCATTAGTCATTAATACATTATATAAAAAACAATACCTGACACGTCGTCACACCCACGTGCAGCTGGATGTAGAACACACCTTCAAATCTTGTGTGTGATAACACTGCAACATCCAAACAACACATTAGGAAAGATACCTTGAGTTTTTAAAACCACCAGATCATGATAAAGTGATTTCTTACCACACACCCCAACAGCAGAAGCACAATCAGAGCTCTGACAAACTTTTCTGAAAGGCCACACCTGCTCCTTTATCTGCTTGCCTTTCAATCAGTGATGGAGAGCACCAACAGGTGCCACTGGTTACATCAAGAACATAAAAATACAATAAATTAATTCATTTATTTGCTCATTCTTTTGAGAATTGTGAAAAGTCTCTCCATTCTGTCTCTACTTACATTTGTTCTTCTCTCTGCTGCTTCATCTCTTCTGATGAACTGAAATAAATCATCCTCTCTGTCCTGCTGCCTCTTTCTTCCCCGTCTCCATTCCTCAGCCCTGGCTCACTTGCTGCTGCGCTTGGACCTGGAGTGTCCTCAGTGATGGAGACAGTTAGGACAGGAGGTGCAGTGGAAGTCTGTCCTAAAACCTCGTCCATGAGGACAAACCAGAGAACAAGTCACAGCAGCAGCTTCCCATTAACTCCTGACCCGTCTGGATATTTACAGTCCTGAACAGAGGAAACATCACAGTTGGCAAAAAGAGCAACAAACATAAAAAAAAAACTTTACATGTATTAACAGCTGCACGTACAAATTATATTCTTCATTACACATGCACATACTTTGTATTTATTTTTTTAGATTATCCTATATCTTTTTTGCCTGCAGAGGATTTACCTTGTCATGCAGGCCCCATCTTCTCCAAAATGATCCTAATAACAGCAACATAAAATGAATGAAGAGGGGAAACATGGAAAATAATGTCTTAGAAAAACTGTAGTTTCCACCGCACAACACAAGAAGAGCTGTACAGTACTTCATTAAGATCACAGGTTCTGTACAGTATGAAGGTTAATGAAACTGTACTCAGTCAGAAGCATAAGATGAATAAATTGATTCATTCTTGTACCTCCATAACACAGCTGCAGATTTGTTTTGCACTCGTGAAAAGGTGGCTGTTTTCAATCTGAAGCTTAATAATCAGAGTCAGAGAGTCTTTATTGTCATTTGCACCGCATGTGGTACATGTGATGAAAACGAGATTATGTACACGGGGTCCCAGTTACATCCAACAACAAATGCAAGAGAAAAACAGTAATAACATCTAGAATTAACTAAGAGAAACATCAACTAGTAATACACTAAGCCCTAATGTAGTGGAAAAACATCATTATAAACAGCAGCACGAACATGAGTCTGTATGAGCAGATGGTCACAGATGAACACAGCAACAAGAAAACAGATCAGCATCAGCATGATGTGATATTTTGCAGTGTTTATTCTTATTATTTATTTATTCATGAGTCTAACAGCCTCAGGGTAGAAGCTGTTCCTCAGTCTAGTGGTTCTACATTTGATGCTCCTCAACCTCCGTCCTGAGGGGAGTGGGGCAAAGAGTGAGTGTGCTGGGTGAGTGAGGTCTTTCATGATGCAGGTGGCTCTTTTCCTGCATCTGGAGGTGTAAATGTCTGTGATGGTGGGGAGACTGACTCCAACAGACTTCTGTGCAGCCTTCACCACTCTCTGTAGAGCTTTCCTCTCTGCAACTGTGCAGCCTCCATGCCACACGTTGATGCTGGAGCACAGGATGCTCTCCACTGCACACCTGTAGAAGGAGGTGAGGACTGGGCTGCTCAGACCAGCTCGTCTCAGCCGTCTGAGGAAGTAGAGTCTCTGATGACCTTTCTTGATCAGGCTGGTGGTGTTGTTGCTCCAGCTGAGGTTATCATTCAAGTGTACACCCAAGTATTTGTAGCTGGAGACCACCTCCACCGCAGATCCACCTATGTTCAGTGGGGCATGGGTGTGTTTGTTCCTTCTGAAGTCCACAATCATCTCCTTTGTCTTCTTCACATTCATGTGAAGATTATTCTCTTTGCACCAGCTCTCCAGGTGTTCCACCTCCTGTCTGTAGCTGGACTCATCATTGTTTGTGATGCATCCCACCACCGCTGTATCATCTGCAAACTTAACAATATGACAGCCTGGATGTGTGGCTGTACAATCATATGTGAGCAGAGTGAACAGAAGAGGGCTCAGCACACATCCTTGAGGAGAGCCAGTGCTGAGGGTTATGGTGGAGGAGGAGAAGTTGTGGATCTTCACGGACTGTGGTCTGTTTGTTAAGAAGTCTAGTACCCAGTTACAAATGGAGGGGCTTAGTCCAAGTGTGGATAGTTTGTCTATCAGAGTTTGGGGGATCATGGTGTTGAAGGCAGATGTGAAGTCCACAAAGAGCATGCGCACGTATGAGTCCTTCTGATCCAGGTGGGTGAGAGCAGTGTGGACCAAAGAGGAGATGGCGTCCTCTGTTGATCGGTTCTCGCGGTATGCATATTGATGAGGGTCCTCGTTGATGTTGACGGTTGTCTTGATGTGGGACATGACCAGTTTCTCAAAACATTTAGCGACTATCGGGGTGAGGGCCACCGGTCTATAGTCATTCAGACCAGTCACTGTGGAGCTCTTTGGAACTGGGATGATGGTGGCGGTCTTCAGGCAGGTGGGAACTGACTCCAGTGAAAGTGAGGTGGTGAAGATGTCAGCCAGCACCTCACAGAGCTGGTCCGCACATTCCTTCAGAACTTTCCCTGGGATGTTGTCTGGTCCGGTTGCTTTATGAGGGTTGATCCTTCTGAGACTGCCTCTCACTTCTGCTGCGGTCACTCTGAGATGCTCTACATCTGGTGATGAGGTGAGTCTGGTGCTAGCTGGTCTGTTTGGATCTTCAAAACGTGCATAAAACTTATTGAGGGCATCAGGCAGAGATGGGTCCCTGGGGCATTGTTTGCTCTTGCCTTTGTAATCTGTTATGCATTTAATACCCTTCCACATGCTCCGTGGGTCTTGTGAGGTGAACTGTCCCTCGATCCTCTGTGCATACGTGGCCTTGGCCTTCTTAATGCCATCAACCAGTTCTTTCCTGCTCTTTCTCAGCTCCTCTGTATCTCCGGACTTGAATGCAGTGTCCCTGGCTGCTAGCAGGGTGCGGACTTCCTTATTTAACCAGGGTTTTTCGTTGGGGTAACATTTAACATATTTTTTATGGATACATTTTCAGAGCATGTACTGATGTAACCCAGGACTGAGGAAGCATAAAGTTCCAGATCCACTGAGCTCCCATCAGTAGCTGCCTCCCTGAAGACAGACCAGTTTGTATTCTCAAAACAGTCTCTCAGCATGGAGGTGCTACCTTGCAGCCAAACTCTTATCTCCCTTTGTTCCGGCTTGGAGCGTCTCAGCGGGGGAAGCTGTCTTGGGACCAATATCAAAGCGCAGTGATCGGAAGCCCCGAGCGGTGGGCGTGGCTTCGCCGTGTACGCCCCCTTTACATTCGTGTAGACTTGGTCAAGCGTTTTATTTCCTCTTGTTGCTGTGAAAACGTGCTGATTGAAGGTTGGGAGGGAGACTTGTAGGTCCACGTGATTGAAGTCACCACAAACAATGAAGAGCCCCTCAGGATATCTACATTGCAGCGAGGTGAGTAAGTCATGAATTTCTCCCTGGGCGTCATTAGCATTAGCATCAGGGGCTATGTAAATAGCAGTGATTAGGATCACAGAATAGTCACGTGGCATGTAGTGAGGACGACACCTTAGTGTTAACAACTCCACAGCAGCTGAGCAGAGCCTTTTGATAACAGCACAGTTCGAGCACCAATCTTTGTGCACGTAAATACAAACACCACCGCCTCGTGTTTTTCCCGTAGTCTCGGTGCACCGGTCCGTTCTGAAAAAGAGCCTGTCGTCCAGCTCATAAACAGAGTCCGGTGTATCCTCAGAGATCCACGTTTCTGTCAGGCAGAGCACAGAGCACCTTCTCAACTCCTCCGACGCTGTTACTCTCAGTCGGAGCAGGTCCATTTTGTTGTCCAGCGAGCGGACGTTGGACAGAAAAAGAGCCGGCATCGGGGGTCTCCCGGTTTTAGCGTCTGCCCGCAGTCTCGTCATAATTCCTGCTCGGCAGCCCCGCTTCTGACCTCGGGAGCACCGCTTCCTTTTCTTTCCCCTGGAGCGTGAACCGGAGCGCATCTGCTTCCAGAAAGATGTTCTTAACAGCTCCAATCTTCCGAGCTCTGATTTGAGTTCGTTGCTGATTTCAGCTGTGCCCTATGGTAAATCCGCTCCGATTCTTAACAGTTCAGTTCGGCTATAATTCACCCGCAAAAAACGCGCAGAGTCAGGTACAAAAACACTATTAAAATTACTAAAAACTAGGGATGAACCGGGAGCCCATGAAGCTGCAGCTGGTCTGAGCGCGGCCATCAGCTTAATTATTAACTCACAGGTCTAATTAAGAGCTGGTCACTTTCCTCAGCAGGGATAAACACTTCTACTTTGCGTTTTTGTAGCCATATCTACTCATTTGTACAGGTTAAATACGTGAAAACATAAGCGGCCATAATCGTGCATAAATGTTTTCTGAATGAACAAGTGTGGACGGTTTAATAATAAAAGCTTAATAAAAGCTTCGGTCTACTCCTTGCTCCCTTAAAAAATAAAAAATAAAAAGTAAAATTAGCTTAGCCGTGAAAATGTTATGGGACCCATTGTACGAGCTAATCTCCGTCAAAAAATAATACAAAAAAATGTCTACGCAAATGACAAAAGCCTATCATCTGCTTAAAATCATAACCGCTTTAGGCTTTTAATTTTTTAATCCCACATTTTAACATAACTTACTTTTAAAAGTGTATTCCGTCGCTTCGTCCGCCATAACATCATCCAAAATTTTCCCTCAATACGCACGCGCAGTGTAAACGCAATGCATTTTGGGAAAGCCTCGGTCTTGAAGGATACCAAGTACACCAGTACACCTGCTGCAGCGGGACTGAGGGACGCTTTTTTGTCACGGACCACATCCGGCGCTGACAGGATATGGTCTGTTAGCAGCCCGTAAATAAGTTTTTTCGTTTTTACTGATAGATAATTAGTTATTAGCAATACTGCATTTTAAATAAAAATAGCGCAAATCCGCTTATGAATTATAAAAGTTAGTCAATCCGCTGTAAAGCTAACAAATTGTTTAGGTACGCTATAAGCGGATTAGCGCATTAGCGCTCCCTAGCGGTCTGGCGCCCACCTTTGAAAACAGTTTTGCATTGCTTTGCAATCCTTTGAACGAGAACGTGCGCGGCCGCTGGGGCTGGGACAGGCGGGGGCGTGGGTTAGGAGCGTGAGAAGCTCTGTTTTTATTGGCTGGTTAAAAACTCTGTTTTTATTGGCTGGTTAACGGCGGGTCACTGTGGGTTTTTAGAAATGCTTTTAGTAACACCTGGAGAAGCAAGGGGACTATAGTTTTTTTCAGAGATTACTTGTCTAACGTCAGTCTGTCAGGAGATAGTGACAGAGTGAAGAAATATGTTAAAAATATATTTTTAGAAAACTTACAGACTGCAGCTTTAAAGCTACTTCAAACACATGTTAACCATTTAATGATACATGTACAATGATAAGAAGGTTTTCTGGTTTGTGGTGAACTTCTTTGGTTCATGGACTGGATCCAGGTTGTTTAAGGGTCCAGTATATGAAGGGAAAATGCATCGCCATTCGCCATCATTTAGCACATAAATGTGACAATAGGTTTATTTTTGGCAACAAATACTAAACAATACTTATTTCTGAAAAATCTGTTCAACTACGATTTAAAAAAAATTATTTATTTATTTGCTAGTTGTTTGTTTTGAGGAGTAAAATGTTGATTTATGCCTTTTACCTCATATTTGATGAAATTTAAATTCAGATCTTTGTTACTGAATTTAGTCTTCAAATCATTTTGGACAGACTATAATAAATGCACATCAGCACGATACTTGTGTCCACTATCTTGACTGCTGCCATGATGCTTGTGTACACCTTTATATATCCATCCATCCATCCATTATCTTTACCCGCTTCTTCCTTTTCGGGCCGCAGAAATCACTGGTGCCCATATCCAGTCATCACTGTGCGAGAGGCGGGGGACACTCTGGACAGGTCTCCAGTCCATCACAGAGACAAACAACCATTCACTCACTCACACCTAGAGACAATTTAGAGTTACCAATCAGCTTAACATGCATGTTTTTAGTCTGTGGGAGGAAACTGGAGTACCCAGAGAAAACCTATGCATTCACGGAGAGAACATGCAAACTCCACCCAGAAAGGCCCCCTGGCCAGGATTCGATCCGG
Source organism: Garcialebias charrua (assembly GCA_038048925.1). Taxonomy (NCBI): domain Eukaryota; kingdom Metazoa; phylum Chordata; class Actinopteri; order Cyprinodontiformes; family Rivulidae; genus Garcialebias; species Garcialebias charrua. Next base: position 9,675 of record JBBPBX010074226.1, read on the forward strand.
CAACCTTCTTGCTGAGAGGCAACAGCTTTACCAACTGAGCCACCGTCATATGTCTTTACACTTTAATGTGACCAACAGGACACTGATTTAAGTTATTTTTAACAATAACAAAACTACCGTAATCTAAAATCTGCAATATAGACAAAAAAATATATGGTTTTAAATACGTTTCAATTTGTACATACAGTAATAGTAATATTTGCACAATATTTTCCTGCGGGGTCAATAAACTTCTGTCTTAGCTTTCTTCTCTTAATTGGCACACTCTGCTTACCCTAAAGGTAAAACTACACACTTCTTCAGAAAATTCTTATTTGTAAATGTCCAGTTAAAGCTATGATAAAAGAAAATAAGAAAACGGTTCAGAGTGAAAGCTTAGATTATATTAATATACTTGTTGGTTGTGTGTATGATCAAAAACAAGAAGTTTACTTTGTCTAAGTTTGGTTTCAAATGTGTGCAGTGACACTAAAAGCAGCATGTGGGGTTGGGGGTGGACACATAAACATGTGATGTGTCTTAAAACTGAACATTTTATTTAAAGAATAATATTACATCACAAATTTCATGGAGCTTTATGGGGAGATGATCACCAAATACTTCCTTCTTAAGGAACAGCTATATAGCCCCACAATTTTTCGAATACTGCAACATACTTTGCTATAAAATTTAAATTAATTTTCATTTTGTTCTGGTTTGTCCTGCCTTGGTGCACAGAAAAACAATTTTCACACTGAAACCAATCAACTCAAGCTTATAAAATTCCAATTAACATAAAGGGCTTTAAAGAGCGTAACAAAAATATGAATGTCAGTTTTATGTTTCACTAATCATTGGCTATACATAAACTTAGAATGACTAAACTAACAGTGTATGTATAAACTCTCATACTCACAGTAAATCCCGACGACAGCAGCAGATATCAGCAGCGCGGCGTTGAGCAGGCCCAGGCTCAGTATAACCAGTCGTCGGTGTTGAAAGCCAAATCCAGCTCTGCCTGCATGCAGACCTTCGAAATGTTCCCATTAGAAACCATCTTGGCTACAGCAAACTGGTTGGTCCACATAAGTTGCTTACTTGGTGGGTTAACTTCAGTGTGCTTTGGACTACTCTGACTGAGGAAGCCCTCTGGAGTGAGGGTGAAACGTTTCTGCTAAAAAGAAACTGTCCAGATGAACTGATTGAGAATGAGCGGATTTGATACCTGGACTATTGAGAATTAACTTTCTTGTTCCCATTAGTGTTAATCTTCAAAGATAACTCCGTCTTTAGAAAGTATTTTACAAAATAATGAGTTTTTATTGTGACATTTTTACCCTCTGACAGGTCACGGATGCATTAGCAGGTTTAAATTAAACGTGTTCAAATTCAACATATTTAAAACTTGTGCAAAGTTTTAATAAAGAGAAAAAGGTCGGAAATAGAGGGAAATTTAAAAAAAGTTATTCTATAAAAGGAGGAGTTTCTTGTAAAGTTTACCTTGTCCAAATGTTTGGCGGTGAAAATCCACATCTGTGGTTAAATCTTGATAAATCTTTCCTTCGACTGACATCTTTTCCTACGTTTTTGACTGTAAGTCCTCCACTTTACTGCTGCAAGTACTACCTAGTGATCTGTTTGTCTCTCCTGCTCAAACTAGTGATAAGAGATATGTGTGTGCTGTTTCATCATGGTTAAAAAAACTGGACTAACTGCACAGAAACTCACAGGACAGAGGTTGAGGTACCATGTTAGAACCAGAAGTCCTTTGGTTCAAAAGCCTGGTGGAATGTAATTATTAGTTTAAAGGTTAGTTAAGGGATGAAATAAGTTTAGATTAGGATTAGTGTGGGTAAAAGTTATGTTTACAGTGAAGGTCAGGGTTAGGCTATAATAAATTCATCCTTATCAAGGATAAAAATACAAATTTTTATGCATGTATATAAAAAAAATGCTTAGTTTAATAGGCATACCTTGGGTAAGGGTCACCGAGGTTAAACTAGTTACAATTGTGATTCAGGTAAGTCGATACAAAACTCTGCATGTCTGTGTTTGAGTCAGGTGTAGATGAAACAATCAAAGCTGTTATAATCTAAAGGGAACAGATATTTTTGTTAAACCTAAATATAGAACCAGTTCGAGGGGTCGGTCAACCTCAAGTCAGGGAATTGGTTTGTGGAATAATTTGGATATTGTATTTAAAAACGCTAAATCATTACTGTATTGACATTTAAGAATTTGATCAAAACCCATTTATTACAAAAATGTATATGAATTAGTTTTTCACGGTTATTTTGTAATTCGATAATTATATGAGTTTTTTTAATTTTTATTCTGTAACTTGTTGATGATTTTTTTGTTTGAATTGACTGTTTGATATATGGGGGCAGATATAATAAGATTTACTCTTCTTTCTGTCACCCTTCATTTTATATCTTAATATTGTATCGTCACGTTTGTGATTGTTTTTCTTTCGTTGTATTTTAAAATGAATAAATTTAATTTAAAAAACAACAACTGTATGTAGAATGGAGAACATGGCCGTGTGCGCCCCCTCCTGGACATACTGGGCATTACCCATGATTCTACTTACAGTAGTTCACAGAGCATCACTATATGCAGCATATAGCACTTTCCATTACAGCTACAGTTATATGAATATATCTGTGGTGCAGAATGAGTACAAATTGTCCACACTGGATGTAAAACACTCGCCGAGTTTATGCTCCACACTGGATGTAAAACACTCGCCGAGTTTATGCTCCACACATTGCCTCTCAGCAGAAGAGCGTATGATGACGTCATGCAGCCGTTTGATTTCCCATCATGCATTTCTTCTTTCAGAGCTAAAACAGACTGAAAATAAACAAAAATAGGAAAATAAGACGTGCAAAAGGATTCAGGCTTTCTACTAATTCAGGCTGTATTTAATAAAAAGCCAGATTGGAACCGTGAGTGGAAACCGTGATCGAGTTGTACTTGGTCACGAAGGCCCATAAATAGAGCTGAAACCCAATATCTTGCTGAGACAGCGTTGGCTGTGTGTGTGCTGAAATTGCCTGTGTGGCTGCCCGTGCTTGTCTCCGGATGACTCCACCGTCAGCTGTTATGGTACATCCAGACCGAACGCCTTATCAACGGCAAAAAAGCTCAACAACGCAGGCAAGTGGACGCACTGGACGCAGTGGTGTTCAAACCAGAACGTGAAATTGCGGCGGTGGGGGAGCTGTCTGGATTTACCATTAGACCGTTGGCCTCCATGAGGAGGTTGGAGTCACGTACACATCCGGATTAGAGGTGGGCGCTGCATAAATGGCAGCTGACGTACGTTTCAGGCATGCTCAGCGCTGCACGCGGCCAGGGATCCCTGGCGCTGTCTCCCCGTGATGCAGGGTTGCATCACGTGGCCTTTTTTTAATATATTGTTTATTTTCAGTCATGTTACCTTCGCGTGTAACCCATATAAAAAATGGGTACCGTCTTTTTAAGAAACAGAGGTTAAGGAAGCTAGGTAGTCTACCTAGCCAATAGGAAGTTTTGTTTCCAGTGTGTATAAACCAATCAGAAAGCAGACTGACGCAGTAGGTTCCGCCCATTTTTTTCCCGCTTCTGAAGCCTGATTGGTGTTGCGTCAGAGACCCACCAACGGTAGGAGATTGTCAAGCCGTGCAGCTTGACGGTCTGTGTGTTAAAACGGTTGAAAAAGGGATATGAACTTGAACAAAACCCTTTTTTAAACAGAATTGCTGTTTATCTTCGGACTTCTAAGCTGGAAGTTGTGAAGTGAGAGAAAAAAAAGACTGAACTTCAGTTTTCTGTCGAGCACTGTTGTTTTCTTTGAAGTTCATCTCGTTCTCCGTTCAGCTGAAGGTAAAGACTATGGTGTATTCTTACTTTATTCACAATGAAAGCTCATATTATTGAGGTTAAAACATGAAAAATATGCCTTGTTATATTATCTAGTGCTCCACGTTCCGGACTGAAAGCCACCATAACAAGTGTTGTCCAAACGTGTCACATTGAGATCGGTGAGCATATTTTATGTGCCTTCATTTGGGTTTTTATTCTGTTTATCACATTTTGTTGAAAAATTGTGTTTATTTGAACTATTTAATTAGTCAAATGTAAACTTTTATTTATTTTGGGTAAAATGTAATGTGTATTGTGTTTGAAAAAATGTTTTTGCAATTTATAAAAAAGTAAATTGACAATGTAGTGAAATACTGCATTGAGGAGTGAAATACTGCATTGAGTGAAAAGAAAATTGTTTTATAGCACATTTGAGCAATTTAATAACAAATTGATGTCAAATATGATGTTTATAGAAACATGATTTAAGGATTAAAGCTAGAACAGCTTAATAAAATTCTATTATTCTGCTGATCCTGTTTTTGACAGGTCAGGTTTTTTTTTTTTTACACTGGATTGTTCCTGAGGTGGATTCCTCCTGTGACTTTGATGGCGAGCTTCCCACCTGGACTTAGAAAGAACTGGATCCCTTCTTTTCCATTTGGAGTCCTGCTGCACCCTGCGGTGTGGTAGGCTGTATCACTCTCATCTTCACACACATTTGGTTATGTGAACATTGACTGACATTGTTTATTTTTATTGTTTCATCCTGGACTTTTGAACAATACTTTTTGGACCAGTATTTATTTATTTATTTATTTATTTATGACATCGTAACAAACTGCTGTGTAGGAGAATTTCCTCATGTGAATGGTGTTGAGTTGAACCTAGATTGGAACTGACATTGATTAATCTGTTTCCATTAATTTAGAATTCAGATTACCAGGGTGCACCCGAAAGATTTAAAGATAAGAATTAGCACTAGGCCTAGTAGTTGTATTATTTATTCTATTTTATTGTGTGTAATTTTATTTTCTTAATTGTTGTGTCCTGTACAGCTGTTGTCAAATTTTAAGGTTTATATTACTAAAGTCAGTTGTTATTTAAACTCACCCAACTGCCTATGTGTGTCATTTAAACACTCCACAGTGCTCCAGTAGTCGAACCTATTGGCCCATTCACTTAAACATATATATTTCTTCTCATATGTGTTACAGGAGAAAATTTGGCGAGCTAGCCAGGAGCAAAAGTGTGTGTGTTTAAGTGTCAGACATTTTACACCTATTGTCAGAACTTATAAGTACTATTTTAAAAACAAAAAATGGAAGTAGTACTCAGGGAGTCTATTCAAATTCCCCACTCTGTGGTGGTTAGTGGTTTAACAGGGTCCGAGACAGATGAGGAAGTGTCCACTTTTCTCCAGAAGTATGGTTCCATTAATCGTTACATTTGCTTAGATGATCCTAAATCAGATTACCATAAAAACATGATTGTTGAGTTTGCACATGAAACTGCCATGCAGACATTGGAACCATTGTTGCCTCTCCAGTTCCCAAGCATGACTCAGACCGGCATTGTGTATGAGTTAAAGGCTTTAGGAAGTGTCTACACCTTAGATGCCAGAAGCAAAGCTACTAAGATGTACATGGAACAGCTCTCTGAAATTGCCAGGCTGAGTGGAAATTCGTTTGGGGAAATGTTGAAAGAGGAACTTAAAAATCTTGTTTCATCTGCAGAAAGTGTTTTTGCCCAACTACCTCAGGCTGATCCAGAATCTGCGACTTCACAGAGTCCGACTCCACAAAAAACCTCAACCAGCCAAAAAGATGTTCCATCTTCTGAAAACCCTCAACATGTGACACCTACCGAATCCAGGATTTTGACCTCAGCAAATGATCCAAGTAAGCTTTTCAGTAAAAACCTGATTGATCTCAAACCCCCACAGACCTTCTCGGTCTCATCTGAATCCAAGCCTATGCCCCTAATTGATGCCAACCCACCTGCAGTTCAGCGAGTGGTGGTTGAGCATGTGGTGCGCAGCAATGATAACTCACCCCAGTTTGCTTCACCCAGTAGACTCAGAGCGTTTTCAGGCAAGAGTCCACGTCCAAGCAATGAAGCAGATTATGATACATGGCGTGCAAGTGTTGAAATTCTTATCAGAGATCCAGCTGTGTCCAACTTGCATTGCACACATCGTATATTGGACAGTCTTCTTCCTCCTGCTTCTGAAATGATCAAACATTTGAGCCCACAGTCTAATCCCTCCACTTATCTCAAGTTGCTTGACTCTGCTTATGGGACAGTTGAAGATGGTGACGAGCTTTATGCTAGGTTCATGAGCACGTTCCAGAATGAAGGAGAGTTACCTTCTGGTTTCCTGCAGAGACTGCACACTGCTTTAAGCAAAACGATGAGACGTGGTGGTGTGTCCGCTCATGAGTTTGACCAGCAGCTTTTAAAGCAGTTCTGTAGAGGCTGTTGGGACAATGCCTTGATAGTCGATCTTCAGTTAGAACAGAAGAAAGAAAAACCACCTACCTTTGCAGAATTGTTACTCCTTTTTAGAACAGAAGAGGATAAACAGGCTGCAAAAATGACGCGCATGCGACAGCATTTTAGCCATGCTAAGCCTGGCCATAACCCCAGCAAGCAGCGCGCCATGTCACAAGTGCACATAGCACATGACACAAATGAATTGATAAATAAAACTGATCTTGAAATGCTCAAGCAACAAATTGCTGATCTCAGCATTCAGGTGAAGAGCATTGTATCAGAGGACCAGAAGTCAAAACAACCTAAGCAAAAAGCAAAGTCTGTTCCTCTAAGTGTCACACATGAAGCCCATGTGGTGAAACCAAAAACAACCAGTCAGCACCCCTCCACATTTAAAGCAAATGGCAGACCACGTCCTTGGTATTGTTTCCAATGTGGAGAGGATGGCCACGTTGTTTCAGTTTGTGATAAAGCACCAAATCATTCCCTTGTAGCAGCTAAGAAAAAACAGCTGAGAGAAAAGCAGGCTGCTTGGGATGTTTCTAATGCTGCTCAAAGTGAGACACATTTAAACTAGTGTCTGCTCCCATAGAGGGACATATGAGAGCAAAGTCACAAAACTCCAGTCCCAAAACCATGAGATGTGCAGTTAAGAGTGTTGAAGTAGAAGGGTCAAAATTGCCACATGGCCTTGTGGGAACTAAAACCACAGCTAAAGTATCCATTGCAGGGAAAGACACCAACTGTCTTCTGGACACAGGTTCACAAGTCACAACTGTGCCCCAGTCCTTTTATGAAGAACACCTTTCTGATCTGACCATTCATTCTTTGAATGATTTGCTTGAAGTGGAGAGTGCTAATGGCCAGTTTGTTCCCTATTTAGGATATATTGAACTTACTATCACCTTTCCTAAAGAGTTTGTTGGCTCTGATATGGAAATTAACACTCTGGCCTTGGTTATTCCTCACCTCCGCTCTGCAGCTAATGAACAGGTGCTTATAGGCACAAACACACTTGACGTTCTTTATGCTGCTTACCAGAAACTTTCATCTTTTCAGCCTTTAATGAATGGATATCAGGCTGTTCTTAAAATACTTGAGATACGACAAAGGCAGTCTAATTACAACAGCCTTGGTCATGCAAAGCTAATAGGCCATCTGCCTAAAGTTGTCCCTGCAAGACAGACTGCTGTTGTTGAAGCTTTGATTCATGTTGATCGTTTCAACATTCAAAGAGATGTCATTCTTGAGGAACCATCAGCTTCTTCTCTGCCCAATGGTTTATTGGTTTCAGCGACTGTAGTGACTTTACCGAGCAAACGCTCATGTCATCTTCCTGTCGTACTAAGAAATGACACCAATCATGACATTGTCATTCCCCCCAACACTATTGTGGCAGATGTTAATTCTATAGTACAAGTGTTACACAAAGAACATGCTGTCAGTGAAGTAGATTGTTCTCAGTTTCCAGCAACATCGTCCCAAGAGCTAAGCTTTGATTTTGGAGATTCACCTTTATCCACTGAATGGAAAGAGCGAATAACAAAAATGTTAAACACCATGCCAAATGTTTTTTCTCAGAATGATCTGGATTTTGGCCATACTGATAAAGTGAAACACAGAATCAAGC
>JBBPBX010074227.1:0-17628 GCA_038048925.1 Garcialebias charrua
TATTTTAGAGTTAATGGCAGAACAAGAAGTAGCCTGAGACAAACATGTAGCATTAACACATTATGAACATTATTCAAGAATTGTTTCTATAAGAACATTATCAAATATTTTATATGAACAGTAAGATACTAGCAATAACAGCATTGTAAGAGGGGGACAGTTGAACATGGAGGCCTCCACCTCTGTTTAATGATGGACGGTTTCTTTTCACAAAGATGGCCTCCTTTACTCCTCTCTCAAACCATCGTTCCTCTCTATCAAGGAGGAACGATGACTGAGTTTGTCACAGCTCCTCAGACTGAAGAAGTCTTTTTGATACAAAGAAGAATCTGTCCAGAGGACTACATTTATTGAGCCTGCATCAGAACAATAATCTGTAAAGATTTAGTACATTTTATACGGAAAACTAATTTTGATTTAACCAATTAATATATTTTCAATGGCAAAATATGCAGGTTTATTTCATATTTCTGTCATACTATTCCCTTTCATTGCTTTATGCATTTATTATCTTACTTTTAATGATAAAAATATAATGAGTCACTACTGTTGTTTAGAAAGTGTTTATATTACTAATGCTTGTTCACACACAGTTGGAACAGCTCACCTGTTCCTTCATACTGACAGGAACAATCCCCTCATCACCCTGGCTCTAAATCACATTAAAAAATTGTCATAATTGCACAAATCTCCCCTTTTTACCAAGACTTTTGATCAATTCAGGCCAATTTCATTAGAGAGTTGAATCATCTGACATCTCAGGGCACTTTTCATATAGAGCAGGTCTTCACCAGACTCATATATTATTTAAATTATTTAACAGAATGTTATGTCACAATGCCACACACCACAAAATTAAGTGACTTCATAATTAACTTGAACTGTGGTTTGCAGCAAAGTTCAACAGCTGCGTCTGTTTTCCTTCTCTTCTCTGCACCACCCTTACTTTTCCTCCCTTCCATGATCTTTTCACTGACCGCACGTAGTGTCACCTTCGCGCACCTAACTGAAACGAAAGTGAAAGTGGAAAAGTGCACGGTGCCCCAGCAGCTGCTGTGGTGATTAAACTGAGGACATGTGAATAAATGAAGGGTGGGGCGGCACAGGAGCAGTGCAGTAGTGGTGTTCTGTGTTATGTTGTTAAAAACAAAAGTTGTAAAAGATTAAAAATAAATAAAAAATAATCGAGGCGCAGTGTCTCTCCTTCTTCTTCTGCTTTGCCGCCCCCTGCTGGACTGCGCCCAGGGCAACAGACCGTATTGCCCATAGGGAGGACCGCCTCTGTATAGGACTGAAGAATGTATATGACTGAAGGTATTTATAACTTTTGTAAATATTGTACATTTGTCAGTCATGATGTTCTAATATTTTATATGTTTATTTAGAATGTACTGTATAGGACAAGAAAGGTTTGCCTAGGACTTCTTTAACGACGAGCGGCCACGAGGTATTTTTTGTTAAAGCATGTTTTACTGTTTCACTGTTTTTACTGTTTTACTGTTTTTACTGATTTACTGTTTTACATTTTATTTTGTACTGTCTGTCTTATTTCTGTAGTTTTCACGGCATTCATTAAAGTGCCAGTTTACACCAAAAGGCCGTGTCCGTGTATCGTCAGTTGGAAAACCGTTGTGCAGCCATCCTCTGCTAATAAAGAATCCGTGCCGGTGTTTCGTCAGTTGGAAGCCGTTATAGTGAAAACTCAACCGCCACCGTGCCCGGTAAGAAGGAAAAGACGTCTACAGCTGAGGGATGGTACTGCAGTGGTGCAAACACAAGGGGGCGCCACTGTCTAAGCTCAACGCTCACAAGCAACCAAGACCAGTGAAAGTAATTGATTAAAGTGGAAATTAACAAAGGACAGTGTTGAAATATAATAAGTGACTAAGTTAAAAGTTAAGTTCAGAGCCACAATAGGTCTCTATAACAACTTTGTCAAAGAATAATTAATTTCTACTGAAATTCAAAGTAATGTATTGTTGTTTAAGAAAATAATTTGTTTTGCTTAAAATCAAACTAAGTGTGAAATTTACAAAGTTCCTGAAGTTGAAGCACTAAGAGTGACGCTCATTACAGTTAAAGTGTATAAGTAACAGTACTCACAAGGTAATAGTCAAGTTTTAAGTTACAAGTTTGAAGGATTATTGTAATTTGAATTTAGGACTTTGAGTGAAATCTATCCAGACTTACAAGATGACTGACAAGGATCATAAGGAGCAAATCCCAGAAGCACAGACTGTTCGTAGAAGTGAAAGAATAAGAACATTAAGCGAAAAGGGTAAAGAACTTCAAGAGGAAAAAGTCAAGAGCCTTCAAAACAAATATGTAGTCGCCTTTGAAAGATGGAAATGTGAAGTAAAACTGATCAAAGCAACACTAAGTAGGAAAGCTTCTGACAGTGAATTAAAGGAGTTGATTAAAGACTTAAACGCCACCTGCACAAACGTTCAAACCATCTACGAACAAATACGACAAATACAACCTCCTGATGCAGACACAAGGCGTAAAGTTGATGCATGTACTTCACTTTCAACATACATTGTCAAAAGAGCTGAAAAACAGCTACAGGGAGACTTTGTAGAAAGCGAAGAAGATCCGTGGCCAGATGTAGGATCATGCTTAGGATCTGAAAGCACTACGTCAAGGTCAAGATCACAAAGGTCTAAAGGTTCATTCCAATCATGCTCACAATTAAGCAAGAGACTGGAAGCAGAGGCAGAGGCAGCTGCATCCAAAGAAGTATTAGCAGTAATGGAGGAGCAAGAAAAGGAAGCAGCTGAACTACAAAGGTTAGAACGTCAGAAGTTCAAAAGACAGCTAGAAGAAAAGCAAGCCGAGCTCGAAAGACAGAGAGTAATTGACCAGCAGAATCTAGAAGAAAGGCAAGCCGAGCTCGAAAGACAGCGAGTAATTGACCAGCAGAATCTCGAAAGACAACGAGTAATTGACCAGCAGAATCTAGAAGAACAGGAAATAATAGAAGAAAAACGCAGAAAGATTGCACGCTTGGAAGAAATTAAAAAACTGAATGCAGCAAAGGCTCGAGCAAAGGTTTATGATGAAGGTGAAAGTATTTCTGAAGGTCGGAGTTTACTACGCAGTATTAAAACAGAAAGTGAAATTCAAGCAATTCCTACCGTAACACACGTTCCCTTTCAAGCTCCAAGTTTGACCCAAGTCCACAATGCTACAAGCCTTAGATCTACACCATTCATCCCACAAGTCACACAAGCTCCTTTTAGATCTGTGCTGCATCCTACACTCCTAAACCAAGCTCAACCAGATCTTGGTGAACAACCTCAGGTCACCACAATCCAAACACTTAAAGTATCGAGCCCACCATTCATCCCACAAGTCACACAAGCTCCCTTTGGATCTGTGCTGCACATCCCCACAGTCCTAAACCAAGCTCAGCCAGATCCTGGTGAACAACCTGAGGCCCCCACAAACCCAACATTCCAAGCATCAAATAATAATAATAATAATAATAAACTTTATTTGTATAGCACCTTCCACAATGCCTTGCATTGACCAAGGTGCTTAACAGGATAAAAAGAAAAATAAACGGGAACAATAGATCAATGAAAATAGAATAAGAAACCACAGCGATAAAAGAAGGCAATGGAAATAAAAAATGCTACATACTAAAATAACACAAGTAATAAAAGTTACACACAGAAAGCTTTTTTGAACAAGTGAAATAAAAATGCAATTGAAATAGAGTAACCCGATCAAGCTCACCATTCATCCCTCCAGCCACACAAGCCTCATCTGTTGCAATTCAACAACAGCTAAATTATGAGCTGGTTAACATACTGGCAGAAGCAATAAATGCTAATCGCCTTCCAACTCCAGAACCTGTATTGTTCACTGGTGACCCTTTAAAGTTTAAAGACTGGCAGCTGTCATTTGAAATCCTGATTGAAAGAAAAAACCTTCCAAAGAACGAGAAACTTTATTATCTCAGAAAGTACCTTGGTGGACCGGCAAAAAGAGCAATTGAAGGCCTTCTCCTAGTGGGCACAGACGAAGCATACGATTCAGCTTGGAAGGTGCTAGAAAAGCGTTTTGGAAGTCCATTCACCATAGGAAAATGTTTCAGAGACAAACTTAATAATTGGCCTAAAATAAACTCCAAAGATGGAAGTGAGTTGAGAGAGTTTGCTGACTTCCTTAAGACTTGTGAAGCTGCAATGTCACATATAACAGCATTAGAAGTTCTCAATGACTGTATGGAAATTCAGAAACTTTTGCTAAAACTTCCAGAGTGGCTGACTACAAGATGGAGCCGGACAGCTATGGAAATAACAAGAAGGGCTGGCGATGAAAGGTACCCATCCTTTCACATGTTTGTTGATTTTATATCCACTGAAGCCGACATAGCTTGTGATCCCATTGCCTCAGTACAAGCTCTAAAAGGTTTAGAGATGAGTGAACGCAAACACTCAAGAAGCCAAGTCATTCAAGCAAAAACATTAACAACAAACTCAAGCCACACATTTAATGTAACCTGTATTTTCTGCAAAAGAAATGGTCACACACTTGATAAATGTTTCAAATTCATAGAAAACCCTGTCCAAGACCGTATCAAGTTTGTACAAGCAGAACGGCTGTGTTTTGGATGTTTAAAGAGAGGACATCGTTCGAAGGAGTGTGATACCAGGAGCACGTGCGAAAAATGTCAAAGAAAACATCCTACATGTTTACATGATGACAAGTTCGTTGAACGTAAAAAGGTAATATCTACAACGAGCGATAACACTCAAGACGAAGAAGAAGCCGACACTAAAGAAGAAGCTGAACCAGCAATCTCTAATAGAGTAACCCGATCAAGTTCAGGTACATTAACATCCTCTATAGTACCTGTCTGGGTTTCATCAAAAATTCACCCAAACAAAGAAGTTTTAGTATATGCCCTCCTTGACTCACAGAGTGATACATCTTTCATCTTGGATGAAGTAGCTCAAGATCTTGACACGGATAAAGGTAAAGTTTGTCTGAGACTGTCCACTATGTCTGCCGAGTCAACAATTATACCATGTGACAAGCTGGTTGACCTTCAAGTTAGAGGATATGAACATGAAAGCAGAATCACATTGCCTCCAGTCTATACAAGAGAGTTTATCCCTGTCAACAGATCACATATTCCAACGTCTGAAACTGCCCTAAAGTGGCCTCACCTTGAAAAGCTGGCAGATAAGTTACCTCCTTTGTTAGAATGCAAAGTTGGTCTACTTATTGGCTATAACTGTCAACAAGCCCTCCTACCACGCAAAGTTCTTGCAGGCAAAGAGAACCAACCGTACGCACAGTTAACCGATCTCGGTTGGAGCATAGTTGGCGGCTTGTCTCAAGTTCAAAATTATAAAGACGTCATCAGCACAAGTCACCGAGTCATTGTTCGTGAAGAAACCCCTGTGCCACAATCAGCAGTTGAACCCAAACAATATGTGCCTTTTGTATGCAACACACAAGTAAATGAAGTTAGCCCAATTGATGTGATAAAGACTTTAGAACCTGATTTTTGTAAGCACGCATCAGACAACCACCCAGTCTCACAGGAAGACATGTTCAAGTCAAAGATTACCAAAGGCGTAAAACGAAAGAAAAATGGGCACTACAAACTCCCATTACCACCCAAAACAGAAAATCCAGCTGATCAGACCTCAAGAGGTCTAACCGTTGTTCAGCCAAAGGAATCAAACTGGTTAAAAGGCCCCGACTTCTTTTGGAAGCAAGATCTTCCAGTCAAAAAGGAAATGGTAGAAGTCAAAAGAACAGATCCCGAACTCCGTAAAGGTCATACACACGCAGTGCAGTCGAAAGAAGTGAATCCAGTTCTAGAGCGTTTAAAGAAGTTCTCTGATTGGTCGAGAGCTGTAAAGGCTATTGCTAGACTCAAGCGATTCATCAAAGAGTTTAAAAATGTTCAACAAAGAACAAACAAATCAACAGATCTTGAAGAGAGAAGAGACACAGAAGTGTTCATTTTCAAGCTAGTGCAAGGAGAAGCTTTCGTTGAGGAAATACAAAGGGTCAAATCTCAGAAAGAAAGCTCTCTACCCAAGCATAACAGACTAAAGCAGCTAAACGCTTTCTTAGATAAGTCTAATGTTCTCAGGGTGGGAGGAAGATTATCCCAATCAGCCTTACATCATGTCAAACATCCCGTAATTCTTCCCAAAGAAGCCCATGTGTCAGCCCTCCTCATCAAGCACTACCATGAATGTGTACATCACCAAGGAAGAGGCATGACTATGAATGAACTGCGTGCAAATGGCATATGGATTTTAGGATGAAGAACTATGGTCTCTTCGCACATCTACCACTGTAACAAGTGTAGAGGGTATAGAAAGGCCACAAACCTCCAAAGGCGACAGAAATGGCAGAAAGTTTCATGGAACATGCAAGCGAACGACATTGTGACCCTACAAGAGGATAATACCTCAAGATGTAAATGGAAACTAGCTTTAGTAACAGAGACTTTAGAAAGTCTAGACGGCAAGGTTCGAAAAGTGAAAATAAAGACTAGTGAAACTACATTCGACAAAGGAAAACCACTGACAAGGTTAATATACCTAGAAAGACCTATTCACAAGGTAGTGACCTTACTTGAGACTGACACACACAGTAAATAGAATAAGATTGACACTCTTTTAAAAAATCCCATTGAGAACCAATTGGTGATTTTGGTGGGAGTGTAAGTGTCACTGAAATGATTTATGTATTAAAAGAAGAATTAATATTTGTTGTTCAGTAGTTAGAATATTTTGGTTTTGGTTTGTTTAGTTTATGCTTTGAAAGTGTGATATTTGTGCAGGATGCATTTGTTTTGTTGTGAGGGTTTGTTCTGTTAGTGCCGTTGTCACAAGATCTGTGTGAACGAAGGGGAGGGGCTAGATTTTCTGTGCTCCACACACATGAGCGGTTGCCTAGAGACGACAGACGCGCAGCAGCCTTGGTGGTTCACTGACTGAAGAATGTATAAGACTGAAGAATGTATAGGACTGAAGAATGTATATGACTGAAGGTATTTATAACTGTTGTAAATATTGTACATTTGTCAGTCATGATGTTCTAATATTTTATATGTTTATTTAGAATGTACTGTATAGGACAAGAAAGGTTTGCCTAGGACTTCTTTAACGACGAGCGGCCACGAGGTATTTTTTGTTAAAGCATGTTTTACTGTTTCACTGTTTTTACTGTTTTACTGTTTTTACTGATTTACTGTTTTACATTTTATTTTGTACTGTCTGTCTTATTTCTGTAGTTTTCACGGCATTCATTAAAGTGCCAGTTTACACCAAAAGGCCGTGTCCGTGTATCGTCAGTTGGAAAACCGTTGTGCAGCCATCCTCTGCTAATAAAGAATCCGTGCCGGTGTTTCGTCAGTTGGAAGCCGTTATAGGGCCCCTCATAGGGGTCTGGAAGGCGCTATATAAGTAAGCTCCATTTACCATGTGACACCGACAATCATCTGTCCACATGTCTCTACATAGCAAAACTCTTAACTAAGAAACACTGGGAAGTCACCAGGAAAATGTGAGTGAGCTCTGAGTGACAGTTTGATCCAGTGTCCAATGAAGATCTTTGAGATTTTCATTAATGAAAAGTGCGTTATAAATTGAATTCATTATTATTATTATTATTATTAAGATCTGAACCAACTAAAAAAACAAAACAAAAACAGGTATGTTCATGAAACTTTGGAAACCACTGTGGCTAGATGATTTGGTATCAGGAAATGAAGAGCAGAGGGAGAAACCTACCCACAGCTCTACCTGGAGGGACAAAAGGGAAGAATAGGCAAGATCCTCACATAAAATTAGCTTTTATTTTATTTTATTTGAAGAATTTAAAAAATATATACTATCCAGAATTTAAACCCCATCTATGTTGACCTTGGGCAGAAAATGTAGCTCTTGACAGAGAATTGCTGTCTTGCTCTAATCACTGCGTGTGGACAAGTGGATGCCCACCTTCCTCTGATGAATAACTTTGAAGTCTAAAGCAACATTTCTGTCCCAAATCGATGAGCAAATATCAACAGCTGTGTACAGATAAATAATTTTAAGGAGTTTCAGTTGGGTGTGCAAGTGGCTGTACACATTCCTGTCTGACAGCAAATCCATTATCAGCCTTTCATTATATCTGTGAACCCTGGTGGGCAGGCTAAGTCAAAGCTGAAGCAAAGGGCAGACTGAGGGCGAGCATCCAAAGAGCTGACATACCCGACACTAATGCTGCCTCTGGCTTCTGTCTACTTTAAGGGCCTCTGACATTTGGTATTTGTTGGGAAATCACTTCTATACACATAAAATGTTGGGAGGAGCCAAAGGCGGTGGCTTCTGGTCGTTTCTTTATCATGTGTTATTTTAAATACTAAAATTTTAATGTCGTTCATAATATTGTGAAATTTCATTCATAGTTTAGCTCAGTGTGAGCCAATCCGACAGGTTAACTGAAATCAACACGGTTTACTTGACCAGTTTTTGAAGATTTACGTTACCTTTATTATACTGTAATAGGAAATAAAAATTTAATATCAGTTTCACCTGAATATCCAGATGAATATAGGCAGCCACTCAGGACAGTAGAATAACATAAAAATATACATTCTGACACATTTTATAAACATCTAAAGCACGAAAACCTGAGAACTATAACTTCCATCACTGGAGGTCTTGAGTGAGCGATGCTATCATTTTAATGAGACTTTACTGTAGTTTGTGGGGAAAAAAGTGTCTGAATTTGTTAAGTGACACTATATTTGAAATAAATTGATACAGATGACAAGTAAAGGCAGCAATATATTTTCAGTAAATACCTTTTTAAGCTTCAGTACAGACTTCAGGTATTTGACTCGTTTATATTTTGCATCTGCAGTCCACTGCAGCGGAAATATGAAAAGCTGCTAATTTTCCACTTGACAGCTGCATGTTTGGATCAATTCTGAAAAAGAAGTTGGTTTGATTGCAGTTTTTGCACTGATCGAGTTTTAAGATGTACAAAGATCAAAATGAAAACAAATTAAGTTGTTTGTTAGAAGGAGAGCTTGACTGAACTCTGAAATGAAAGAATTTTGCAGAAGGAAATGATTACAGTTTCAGCTCACATACACACACACACACATATTTTTTTATTTAAAATAAATTCTCAATAACTGCTTTCAACAACTTTAAATCTGTACACCCCTTTTTCAGTCTGCACCTTCTTTTCAGTTTGCACCTTCTTAAAAACTAAATCTTGCATTAGCGCCGCTTTTCTAAATCATGCCCAACTCTTTTGGCCCATAAAGTCCCATCCCAGAGGAGAAAGCACAAAATGAAAGTGAGAAAAGCTGAGAGACAAGACAGAAGACAGCTGGAGAGGAACAAGCTGTGCAGAACAGGAGTGAATAAGAAAAAACAGAAGAAGAGAGGCAGACGCTATAGACACATCTCAGTGATGAGGTGTGAGGATTCACTGTATCTGAGGCAACACCCCCACTCTGCTCACTAAATGAGTATTATCTCCCCTTCAAGCCCTCCTCCTCCAGTTACAGTGTAGGAGCAGCTCCTACAATAGCATGTTGTCAGGACCAGGAAGAGGAGGGAGGCCAGGACTCTTCTGGTCTCGCCTCTTTATCTGAAGCTGGTGTCTGGCAGTGAAGATGAACAAACGGGCAGCTTTATGGTAGCTTTTATTAAATGAAGTCACGGCCAATGAAGAGTTACATTTTAGAGCATAATGAATCATCTGCTTGTCTCTTCATTCAGCGTTTTACAAATACAGCCACATATTAACAACAAGACAAACTAAAGCAAGTCATTTTCAGCTAAAATACAGTGAGAATGCTGAGCGCTGATGACTTTACTGGGATTTGCTGGAGAAGCTGAAAATTGAGTCGTTAAAGCTAGCAGAAACAACAAATGAAGATAAAGAAATAAAGCAACAGCTGAAAAAGCAAAATACTAGTTAAAAGTCACCAAATGCAAACTACAAGTTAAAAATGTTAGATTTTGGTCGGATCTGGGGGTGGGTGAGTGGTTCGTCCTGTTTGGGTGGTCCTGGGGGCTCAGCGCTCGGGGTCCCTTTTGGGGTCTTGGGCTCTGGTCCCCCCTTTGTCTGCCTCAGGTCTTGGGGGTCGGGTCTCTGATACTTCGCGGTCACTATTGAATGTTCTATTGGAGAAGCCTTATTCACTTATGCATGCTCACAACCACACGGATAGATGCAGGGATGTGAGATATAGTATGCAAATATGTAGATGTGTATATGACTGCATATGCATGTATATGTATGTATATATTGTAAGATATATGAGTCAGTATTAAACTGACACACTTTACCTTAATTAATTACTTATTCAGATTGAATAGTATTTCACGGATTATTTTCTTTTTCAGGTTTACCCAATATTTCTGTGATCATTTATGATGGATGGTGAAACATAAACCCATAAAGTGACAATGGAAATGTTGATTTAGTCGGTATACCAAATACACCACCTTTTATTTAAAATAAATCAACTAAAATTAAAGCCAATGTACACTTGATTGATGGATTTCAATTTCTTACAAATTAAATGCATCAGCACATTTAATTGTAACAACAGACATAAGTAATGATGACAATAATATTTTTATCTGTAGGCTCTTATCTTAAGAAGTAGTTACCAGCTTAGAATGAGATAAAAAAAGAGGTTTAAGAGGAATAGATCAAGGATGTAGAGATGGAAGTTTATAGGAAGTTATCTATTTTGAGTTTAAACCAGAAACTGACACTTCTCCATACGAAAACCAGCTCGACTCCATCGCACGTTCCAGTAAACATCAGCAACTCTGTACCTGTTAGACGTTCCGTCTTGATTGGTAGAGTTGAGAAGCAGTCTGCACTTCACAGGTCGTAGGCCCATGAAGTCCGGTTGTACCTCGGCGTGTTTATGGATTCAACGTGTCGTGACGCCTACTTTCTCCGTCAGAGACAGTGGCACGTCCTGATTAGTTTAAAAATAAAACGTTCCTCAAGAAAGTTCATTAAGAACTAGGAAGCTTTTGCTCTGTGAACTTATGGAGGCATCCATAAGTCCCAGCTGATAAGCCAGTCTTTGACTCGTGACTGAACCTAATCAGCTATAAAGACAGAGAGCTGTCAGGTCTCTCTGCCGTTTCAACTCTGAAGCGTTTACGGAAGCAAACGCTTTTTCTAAAGTGTTGAAATCAGAAAAACAGTCTTCTCATTGGTCGTGGGCCAAGAGAAGAGAGTGATAACGTGTGGCGTAGACTTCGAGGTCAACAGCACTTAGCACTTTGAGATTTTCATTAATGAAAAGTGCGTTATAAATTGAATTCATTATTATTATTATTATTATTATTATTATTATTAACAGAGAGTTTGTTTAGAAAACAAAGAGGATTGTTTAGGGAAAGTGTCCAGAAATGAGAAGAATCGAGGAGCCATTTATAAGATACTTGGACTAGCGTCTTAACATTTCTAAAACAAATCTGAAAAGCTCAACTTGACATGAATTTCAACTTTAGGCAGCATTCTGATTCATGTGTGCACATATTAAGAATACCAGCCTATAAAAGAATGACTATGATCATTCAACATATTGAAACATAACACTGTTCACATAGCCTGGTTAAAACCAGACCCTGTCCTTCACTTCGCTTCAGACAAGTGCAGTGAAGGGAAATGAGAATTGAGCGGAGCTGTGCAGGAAGGCGAGGGCCAGGCTACTGTTCACATGAATAACACAAGGTTACACCTTGATTATATCTGAATCAAACAAAATTAAAAGAGTAGAAATAGTCTCTTTGTGAGTGAATCTGTCCTTTGATTCAAACTAATGGAATAAATTGTGTTTACTGTCTGTTTACTGAGAGGGTCAGTAAAAAGCATCACTGAAGAGTTCAAAACAACTCAGTTGACCATGGGTAGGTCCACTACACATAGCATACTTTGTAGCAAAGTATAGTATAGTATAAAATGCTATAAATATAAAATGCTATGCTACTATTCATAGCATAGAATAGTATAGTACAGTACTGCATCACATAGTACAGTATAGTATAGTATAGTACAGTACAGTGATGCTTTTCACTGACCCTTTCAGTAAACAGACATTTAACACGGTTTATTCCATCTGGCGGATGTACACACAGCTGCAGTGCACCTGGCGGCGGAGGGATCCGTACAGGTAAAGCGGTAACTATTTAAAGGGCTGCGGCCATTTTGTCCCTCGTGGGTTAGTTACGGCGATTGATGAGAAGAGACATACGAACGAGAACGAAGAAGAACAACGATAACGAGAGAAAAACAACAACAAACAACGTACGAACAGGTACTGTAATAAATTTTAATTTACAGTAGCAGTTTTAGACTAAAGCGAACGTTAGCACGTTAGCATTCATTTTAAATTTTGCTCCTTAGGAATTAGCACGTTAGCTAATTTTCGACGCTAGTTTTCGACGGGTCATCGAACGGGCAGGTACGGTCCAGTACTAAATGTACTCAAAGAAATATTTTTAGACGAAAGCAAACGTTTGCATTGATTTATGAACGTTAGCATTAATTTTAATTTTTGCTCCTTAGGAGTTAGCACGTTAGCTCGTACGAAGAATGGCTCCGAAGAGACCTGGAAAGTCCGCGGCCGCGGCAGAGGGGAAAAAACCTCGCAGAACGATCACGCTGGAGACGAAGGCAAAAATAATAAAAATGTCTGATCAGGGCATGACACCCTCAAAAATAGGAGAGAGGCTAGATTTACTGAGGTCGACTGTGGGGACGATAGTGGCGGACAAAGAGCGCATTTTGCAGCAAGTGCGTGCTTCAGCCCCCATGAAGTCCACCATCATTACAAAACAGAGGACGGGTAGAATAGTAGAGATGGAACGGTTGCTTGTGCTATGGCTGGAGGACAACACGCAACGCAGAATACCAGTTGGCATGTCTGTGATTTGCGAGAAGGCGAGGAGGATCTATCACAGGCTGCTAGAACTAGGGACGAGTGGGGGAGGTGCAGGGGAGCAGGGGGTGCGGGGGGGCAGGGGGCTGCACAGAGTGATCAGGGTGAAGGGACGTCCTCCCAGAGCGATCCGGGTGAAGGGACGTCTTCCCAGAGCGCAGGAGGAGGGACTTCAAGCGCAGGAGGAGGGACTTCAAGCAGCACATCAGGGGAGTTGGATGGACCAGAGACCTTCACTGCATCTAAAGGATGGTTTGATCGTTTCAGGAAAAGAAACAACTTCCACAACATCAGAGTGCAGGGTGAGCATTTAATTTCTCATTTTTATTTTTTAATAATGCAGGTACAGGTAGTCCACGACTTACGATTGTTTTTTACATTTTTTTCCCTTTTATTACAGTGTTACAACAGCTTAACCGTGTCATTTTGTGTGCATTTAGGTGAGGCAGCAAGCGCTGACCACGAGGCAGCTGAGGCATTCCCAGCAGAACTGGCTCAGATCATCAGGGACGGCGGGTACACTGCCCAGCAGGTGTTCAACGTCGATGAGACAGGGCTGTTCTGGAAGCGTTTGCCAGACAGGACCTACATCAGTAGGGAAGAACGAACCGCACCCGGCCACAAGGTCGGCAAGGAGCGTTTGACCTTGCTGGTGGGGGGCAATGCTGCTGGTGATTGCAAACTCAAGCCGTTGTTGGTGTACCAATTTAATAAACCCAGGCCCTTCAGTGGTATTGATAAATCTACACTTCCTGTTTATTGGGCGTCAAATAAAAAGGCTTGGGTGACGCTGGAAGTTTTTAAAAATTGGTTCACCAACAACTTTTTGCCAGAAGTCAAGCGTTTTTGCACTCTCAAGAAGATTGCCTTTAAAGTCCTGCTGGTCTTGGACAACGCTCCTGGACACCCCCCTGCTCTCACCGACTTGAACAGCCATGTGAAGGTGGTGTACCTGCCTCCTAACACCACGTCCTTGATCCAGCCAATGGACCAGGGGGTTATTAGTACGTTTAAGGCGTACTACCTGCAGCGAGTCATCCGTGCCGCTTTGGAGGCAACGGAGAACTCTCAGACCCTCACGCTGAAAGACTTCTGGCGTAAGTACAACATCCTCGATGCTGTGCACAACATTGGCCACTCCTGGCGTCGTGTTACTGAACAGAACATGTGCGGAGTCTGGAAGAAGCTCTGTCCAGAGCTTGTTCAGGGGGTGCACGATTCCCAGGAGGTGGACCGTGTAATCGAGGATGTTGTGAGGATGGGCAGCGCACAGAGTGATGCGCACAGAGTGATGCGCACAGAGTGATGCGCACAGAGTGATGCGCACAGAGAGTGATGCGCACAGAGTGATGCGCACAGAGTGATGCGCACAGAGTGATGCGCACAGAGTGATGCGCACAGTGTGATGCGCACAGAGTGTTGCGCACAGTGTTGCACACAGAGTGATGCGCACAGTGTTGCACACAGAGTGATGCGCACACAGAGTGATGCACAGAGTGAGGCAGGATAGTTCCTGCTGTTGATCAGAAACACATTCTGTCATGTGACACCCTTGAGTCTAATCCTGACTCCGCCTCCTCTCACCAAGCAGCTCTGACTGCGTGGATCAAAAACCAGATCGTCACTGAACCAGAACAAGACATTGTTGGTCATTGCTGATGTCTTTCTGCCTTGGCATTGTTGTACCACACAGCTATCAGGTGATCAGCAGCTCCTGGCTGGAACCAGTTCTGGAATCAGGTTGAACTCTTCCTGTGACCGGTTCTGGTCCGTCTTGTGAAGTTCTGGATGTTTGTGTTGCAGATGAGCAGCAGGACGACAGGCTGGGGGACATGATGGCGCTGTTAGTGGACCGGGACGTGGTGAGTCTCACATCTGTCTTATCTGAGGACAGCTGCAGCTTGGTCCAGTTCAGAGCACAGAAGAAGCTAATCTCTTGACATTAAGAAGGGGGCGGGGGATAACTGGACCGGCTCCGATTGTTCAGGTTTCATCTTTAACGTGTCCCAAGACGACCAGATGTTGTCTGAGACCACCAGATGTTGTCTTTCCTGCAGCAAATCCTGAACCACATCCTGGACGACATCGAGTTCTTCATCACCAAACTCCAGAAGGCCGCCGAGGCCTTCAGCGAGCTGTCCAGGAGGAAGAAGGCCAAGAAGGGCAGGAAGAAAGGTCCTGGAGGTGAGACACACACCTGAGACACACACACGAGACACACACACGAGACACACCTGAGTCACACACGAAACACACCTGAGACACACACGACAGACACCTGAGTCACACACGAAACACACACGAGACACGCACACGAAACACACCTGAGACACACACAAGACACACACGAGACACACATGAGACACACACACGAAACACACCTGAGACACACCTGAGTCACACACGACGCACACCTGAGTCACACACGACACACACCTGAGTCACACACGACACACACCTGAGTCACACACGACACACACCTGAGTCACACACGACGCACACCTGAGTCACACACGACGCACACCTGAGTCACACACGACGCACACCTGAGTCACACACCTAAGACACACCTGTCACACACCTGAGACACACACGACGCACACCTGAGACACACACGAGACACACACACGAAACACACCTTAGACACACCTGAGACACACACGACGCACACCTGAGTCACACACGACACACACCTGAGTCACACACGACACACACCTGAGTCACACACGACACACACCTGAGTCACACACGACGCACACCTGAGTCACACACGACGCACACCTGAGACACACACGACGCACACCTGAAACACACACGACGCACACCTGAGACACACACGACGCACACCTGAGTCACACACGACACACACCTGAGTCACACACGACACACACCTGAGTCACACACGACGCATACCTGAGTCACACACGACACACACCTGAGTCACACACGACACACACCTGAGACACACACGAAACACACCTGAGACACACCTGAGACACACCTGAGTCACACCTGAGACACACCTGGGACACACACGAGACACCTTAGACACACCTTAGACACACCTGAGACACACACCTGAGACACACACCTGGGACACACCTGGGACACACACGAGACACCTGAGACACACCTGAGATACACCTGACACACACCTGCGTCACACACGACACACACCTGCGTCACACACGACACACACCTGAGTCACACATGACACATACCTGAGTCACACACGACACACCTGAGTCACACACGACACACACCTGTCACACACCTGTCACACACAAGACACACCTGAGACACACCTGAGACACTCCTGAGACACACCTGAGACACACCTGAGACACACACGACACACACCTGAGTCACACCTGAGACACACCTGAGACACACCTGAAACACACCTGAGATACACACACCTGAGATACACCTGAGATACACACACCTGACACACACCTGAGTCACACCTGAGTCACACCTGAGTCACACCTGAGTCACACCTGAGTCACACCTGAGTCACACCTGAGTCACACCTGAGTCACACCTGAGTCACACCTGTGTCACACCTGTGTCACACCTGAGACACACCTGAGACACACCTGAGACACACCTGAGTCACACCTGAGACACACCTGAGACACACCTGAGACACACCTGTGTCACACCTGTGTCACACCTGAGACACACCTGAGACACACCTGAGACACACCTGAGACACACCTGAGTCACACCTGAGTCACACACGACACACCTGAGTCACACACGACACACACCTGTCACACACCTGTCACACACAAGACACACCTGAGACACACCTGAGACACACCTGAGACACACCTGAGACACCTGAGACACACCTGAGACACACACGACACACACCTGAGTCACAACTGAGACACACCTGAGACACACCTGAAACACACCTGAGATACACACACCTGAGATACACCTGAGATACACACACCTGACACACACCTGAGTCACACCTAAGTCACACCTGAGTCACACCTGAGTCACACCTGAGTCACACCTGAGTCACACCTGAGTCACACCTGAGTCACACCTGAGTCACACCTGAGTCACACCTGTGTCACACCTGTGTCACACCTGTGTCACACCTGAGACACACCTGAGACACACCTGAGACACACCTGAGTCACACCTGAGTCACACCTGAGTCACACCTGAGTCACACACACAACACACACCTGAGACAAACACAACACCTGAGTCACACCTGAGTCACACCTGAGTCACACCTGTGTCACACCTGTGTCACACCTGTGTCACACCTGTGTCACACCTGTGTCACACCTGAGACACACCTGAGACACACCTGAGTCACACCTGAGACACACCTGAGTCACACCTGAGTCACACCTGAGTCACACCTGAGTCACACCTGAGTCACACCTGAGTCACACCTGAGTCACACCTGAGACACACCTGAGTCACACCTGAGACACACCTGAGACACACCTGAGACACACCTGTGTCACACCTGTGTCACACCTGTGTCACACCTGAGATACACCTGAGACACACCTGAGACACACCTGAGACACACCTGAGTCACACCTGAGTCACACACACAACACACACCTGAGACACACACAACACACACCTGAGACAAACACAACACACACCTGAGACACACACAACACACACCTGAG
>JBBPBX010074228.1:0-17628 GCA_038048925.1 Garcialebias charrua
CTTTTTTTGTTTTATTTTTTGAATGTCCAGAGGATCAGACTTAGCTTTTTTAGATTTTTCTACCTGGATTATTGAGCATGCATCAGAGTAATATTAGGTGACATTTAACACAAGGGTTAAACGGCCAACATTCCCCACATTCACATGGACTTCTCAGTAATCTTATACATTGCTATATTTGTGTCACTTGTGGATAGTTAGGCTACCTCTTAAACAGACATGAGGACAACATGAGCATTTCCTTCTTCCACAGCCAAACATAGCATTTAATTGCTGTCAGCTTGCTGAGTTAGGAGTGCACACTATATTTGATATGCCCTCTGGTGGCAAACTGTTGCCACTACATGCTTACTGAACATCCTCAGTTTAAGTGAGAGAATTAAAGCTTGATAAGCATTTGAACTATTAAAACAGAACATCTTCCAGGAAAACGTTACAATCTTCCACTGAAACAAAACAAATCAACAAAAAAGGGGGGAGGCTTATTCTGTCACACGTTCCCCTCAAAATACAATGTCATCCTGACGTTCAGGTACCAGGAATATATATCAAATAAATCAGCTCACATGTTCTTGAGATGTTTTACAAATAAACAGCACACTTCTAAGCAGGAGTCAGATTTCACATGTTTAAAGAGATGCCATACTGTATTCAGTCCCAAAATATGACACGTATCTCCTGTTACTGTCACATTCTGTAATCGATGTCATTTTGCAGATGACAATCCATCACTTGATTCGCCTGTAGCGTAAATATCTGCAATCTCTTCTGAAAGTAAGTTACTTTGACAAAGAAGCAAGCTCTACCTACAAAAATGTTGAAACTGACATCATTGGTACCACTATTATCTAGAATTTTAACCACAATACAACATTTAAACATTTGCCAATCCTCTGAACCTTTTGCCACTTGCAAATGGCAATGAATGGCAATGTTGTTTTATTCACCTAATTTGTTAACTTTGCACATCTTTGTAACTCATTCACATGACATGACAGGTTGTCCTAATTTATGATAAGTAAATCTCAACACAGGGTTTCTTGTTCTAAAAGGATACATTCTCATTCCATGAGGTGATGTGTCAGTCGCTTCTTGGTCACTGGGTGTTGATTGGTGAGGCTCATCTCCACTGTCCATACTCTTTGGTCTAACGTCATCTTCCCGTGCTGCATCCACTTCTTTGCCCAGAGTAGGTTGTTGCACAGAGTAGGTTAATGCACTCTTCCACCACCACCACCACCACCATCATCATCATCATTCCCCCTGTCACTTTGCATGTCTCCAGTATTTGGATGGAAATCTGGTGCCTCAGTTCTCAGCTGCCTCTCAGTGTGATAACTTGACTCCATGTTGTGATGCTGTGGATGTGGACTGATGATTGCTTCCCGGTCTTCATCATCATTATCAGAGCTTTCTCCATGCCTCTGTTTTTCTCTCTACTTTTGGGGTCTTTCTGGCTGGGTGGCTGTTTTTGACGCAGTAGATGAAAGGAAATCACATGGGAGCAGTAGATTTCTGTGGATGACTCTGGTTCTCCCCTTCCCACTTTCTGGCTGGATTTCATACACTGGGCTGTCCTGATGTTTCCTTTCTTTGACAACATACACTTGATCTTCCCAGAAGGCCCTTAGTTTTCATGGTCCTCCCTTCTCATTCAGGTTCCGAACCAGCACTCTGCATCCTGGATACAACTCCACTCCATGTATTTTCTTATCATAAAGAGCTTTTCCTCTCATTGCCCAATCACTGGCTGTTCTGGATGCCAGCTGATAGGCTTCACTCATTCTTGTCCTCCATTTTTCTGCATAGTCCTTGTGAGATGAGCTTATGTCTCTCACCTTGAGACCAAACATGAGATCAACAGGGAGCCTGGGTTGGTGAACAAATAAGAGGAAATAGGGAGTGTAACCAGTAGCTTCACTGTGCGTGCAATTGTATGCATGGACCAACTTAGCTAGAGAAGATTTCCAATCTGTTTTCTCCATTTCTGGTAGACTTCTCAGCATAGACAGCAGCGTCCTATTGAACCTTTCCACCTGGCCATTCCCCTGTGGATGGTATGGTGTTGTTCATGACCCCTTGACCTCACTGTACTTCTTTAGTTCTGAAAATAGCTTATTTTTAAATTCTTTCCTCTGGTAATGATGTAGCTTTGTGGGAAAAACAAACCTTAGTACAAAATCACCAAATATCTTATCTGCAGCTGTTTTGGCAGCTTTGTTTCTGCAGGGATATGCCTGGGCAAACCGGGTGAAGTGGTCCATAACTATGAGGATGTTTTCATACCCTCCACTGCATTTTCAAGGTGCAGGAAATCAATGGATACCAACTCAAAAGGGTATGTAGTGATTATATTAGTGAGGGGGGCTTGAGATGGCTTGTTTGGCCGCTTGTGTTTAAACAACTGCAGACACGAGTGACATAGTGTTCAACATCACCCTGCATGTGAGGCCAATAAAAGTGATCTCTGATGAGATTTAGCACCCGCTCCACTCCAAGATGACCCATTTCCTCATGAAGCTCCTTAAAAACAAGTTGATGGGATTTCTTTGGTAAAAGGAGATATGGGGCGTGGCGTAGTGGTAATGGCAGTCATCCCCCAATCGGAAGGTTGGCGGTTCGAATCCCGGTTCCCCACACCATGTGTTGTTGTGTCCTTGGGCAAGACACTTAACCCCAAGTTGCTCCCGGTAGGACTGGAAAGCACCTTGCATGGTAGTCTGCCGCTACCGGTGTATGAATGTGTGTAGCATTCAATGTGTGTAGCGCTTTGAGATTTTCACTAATGAAAAGCGCGTTATAAATTGAATTCATTATTATTATTATTATTATTATTATTATTATTATTATTATTATGACGGGCTGGCTGTCCTACGACAGAGTAATCCATCTTCATCTATATACAATTTGTGTTTTTGTCTCATCAGAGCAACAGCCTCTCTACTACCTTTGTACCTCACACCCTTTTGTCTTCCATTTGTAGTCACACATTTCAGTACTTCACTAATCACTGGATCATCTTGCTGTGCCTGTCTAATCACTGATTTAGTGATCTCATTTACTGATGTCGGCACAGGATCACATTCCTCTGACACCAGACTGTTGATGATTGCTGGGCACAGCCAGGGTTCTGACTCCAAAAACTGAACAGTAACTACCTGAATCATGCTGTTCATTACCTCTGGATGTTTTGGCTGTGTGCAAGTCTGCATGTACGTCTCCATGCTGAGCGGTATGCAGGAAAGACCATCTGCATCTTTGTTTGCTTTGCCAGGGCGATACTTTATTGAAAACTGGAAATCAGCAAGTCCTGCAACCCATCAATGAGTGGTTGCATTCAATTTAGCAGTGGAAAACTGCTAAAAGAAATCACATACTTCGCTGTGATTTCTTTTCAGCCCCATATCAATCTGATGCATTAAATTTGAATAGGAAAGTTTGTCTCTCTGACTTCTTTCTCTAATTTGGCCATTTATTTTAACCTCTCTTCTCATAGTAACTTCAGGGGGCGTAGTTGAAAAAGGGTTGGTTGTGCAGGCAGGTGGCATGGCCCCTTATTTCTCACTTTGTTTTCCAACCTTGCCATTTCTTCCTATAATTTCTTTGTTGAAGCTTGGAAACTTATCTGTAAGGCTGCATATTGGTCTCGTAAACTTTCAAGAGCAGCAACATCCCAATCATCTGTATCATCAACATACAGTATTGTGGCTTCTCATTTTTACTCACTTCTTTAGTTTTTGAAATTAATCTGTTGAGGAATTGATGAGCCACATCCTTTTCTTCACTCTCAATAGCAGTATCAGCAGCTTCACTTATTAATCGGATCAGCGTATGCTTTTTGGTCTGATTGTCAGCAGAAATCTTTGCATATAAACACACCTCTTGGAGCTGGTCCACTTTCAACTGCACCAGGGCCTCACTCAGCTGGTCTTGTAGTTGCTCCCACTCCATTGTTGGTTGGCTGACACTGAGGTCTCACTCAATCGTCCATGAAGCACAGCTGATTCCCCATATGGTCCACCAAATTTGTAGCACACTTCAATAATGAGTCAGTGTGTTTGTTGCAGATTTTTCTTTTATTGCTGAAGACTGTTAAACAGACATGAGGGCAACCATGAGCATTTCCTTCTTCCACAGCCAAACATAGCACTTAATTACTGTCAGCTTCATGCACTTACAATAAACAATCCTAAATTCAGTCCAATAGCAAATTATTCAGTTACAGCTCAATTCTCCTAACACACAAATAATTATGGCAGTACTATCCTATAAGTCCCAACACAACCAGTAAAAGTTAGCTTATCTGCCAGCTTACTCAAGCTAACAATATTAGGTAACATTTAACACAAGGGGGTAAACAGCCAACATTCCCCACATTCACATGGACTTCTCAGTAATCTCATACATTGCTATATTTGTGTCACTTGTGGATAGTCACCTGTTAAACAGACATGAGGGCAACCATGAGCATTTCCTTCTTCCACAGCCAAACATAGCACTTAATTACTGTCAGCTTGCTGAGTTAGGAGTGCACACTAATAATAATAATAATAATAATAATGAATTCAATTTATAACGCACTTTTCATTAATGAAAATCTCAAAGTGCTATAGCACTATATTTGATGTGCCCTCTGGTGGCAAACTGTTGCCACTACATGCTTACTGAACATCCTCAGTTTACTTGAGAGAATTAAAGCTTGATAAGCAATTGAACTATTAAAACAGAACATCTTCCAGGAAAATGTTACAATCTTCCATTGAAACAAAACAAATTAACAAAAAAGGCGGGAGGCTTATTCTGTCACGGGTTCTCTCCTTTTGAACTTTTATATGGTCATGAGGTGAGGGGACCTCTGGCGTTATTAAAGGAGACCTGTGCTGGAGAAAAGGGGAGGGAGAGGCCTGTTAATGTTGTCTCCTATGTTATGCAGATGAGAGAAAGGCTACAAAAGATGACAGCTTTGGCCCAGCAGCACATGTCAGAAGCCCAAAAGTACCAGAAGGCTTGGTACGACAAGCATGACAGCATTCACATTCACACGACAGCACCTGTGTGAGCGGACGCGGGCGCGCCTTAGCTGCCGCTGCTCCTTGTACTTTTTGCTCCTTGAGCTGTTTTTTGTTACTTTCTGCTGTTTTTTTCACCAACCCTTGTTGGGCATTTCTATCTTTCTACCTTTCTGTGATGTAGTTTTAGAGCAACTGTCTTTTCTGACTGCGTTGTGGCTCTGCAGACGTTACACGCTGCCGGTCAAAGCAGTTGGCCGCTTGTCCTGATCCTGGTTCTGCTAAAGGTTTCTTCCTTCTAAAAGGGAGTTTTTCCTTTCCACTGATGCCATTGTGCTTGCTCAGGATGGGAGACCATGGCGAAGCCAAGATTTAACTTGTTTGCTGGATTCATTAGATAGAAAACTTTACTAGTCTAACCGGAATTTTAGTGGGAGCTGCTAGCTCCCGCTAGCTCTAGCACGAATTTAGCTTAGAGAACCACGTAGCTGCATTTGTTGTTCTCTTACCTGCTGCCTCTCTCAACTTCTTGTGTCCTCTGGACTGTTCTGGATTCCCTCCTGTACTCCTTCAAGGTAATGCTCGTTCAAGTTACCTCTCTCTGTCACTAGCACTTTGAGATTTTTATTAATGAAAAGTGCATTATAAATGGAATTCATTATTATTATTATTCTCTGCTTCTTGTATATCTTTTTCGGAGCCGTGGACCTGCTGTTAGCGACTAGCTCCATGCTAGCTTCCACCGGCTCGACAATGTTGATCTACTCCGCTTCGGAGTTGTTTGAACTTAACAACTGCTCCTTTCCTCCTTCTGTTTCCACCATCAAACAACTGGGACTTCTGCGTAGACCTCGTTACATCCATAGAAGCTCTCGAAAGAAAACCGTTTATTCTCAAGCGAGCTCTGACTCAATTACTACTGTCTGGACTGAGAGACGTGTCGCATGTGTCCCACCTCGATGTCGTCATCAGAATGCTGCGTCTGTAATCCCTTGTAGTCCACAGCGCACGAAGTGGCAAGGAAAACGTGGAGTGGACTTCTGTCTGCTTAAACCGGTTCAAAAAGCTCCTATTCCAACTTGTATTAAATTAGAACTTTTCAATGTGCAGTCACTATCCAACAAATCATGTCTAATTCATGATCACATTCTGGAGAAGAACGTGGACCTCATGTGTCTTACAGAAACTTGGCATCCACCGGATGTGTTCAGTTCTCTGAACAAAGCTTGTCCTTCTGGTTACAGCTATCTGCAGAGAGCCCGCAGCACTGGCCGTGGTGGTGGTCTGGCGGTAATTTATCGCAGTAATTTAAAATTGTCTCATCTGGTTTCTCAGGACTTTTCTTCTTTTGAATGTCTGGCCTTCAGCTTCAAAGCCCCACTTCTGATGAATGTTATATTAATTTATAGGCCTCCCAAACCGCATGTTTCATTTAACTCAGAGATGCATGACCTCCTCACTTTTTTCTGCACCTCCCCTGTGAAGACCATTTTTCTTGGCGACTTAAATATCCACATGGACAATTCCTCTTCACCTCTGGCAACAGATTTTAAAGCTCCACTGACATCATCTTTTGACTTTTCAAAAAATGGCACAACATATATAAATATTAAGATTGACCCCTGACCGTTTTTGCTAAAATAATGTTAAATGAATGAAAATTACTTCCAAAAACAGTTTAAAATTAGCGCAGTTTTTTTAACACGATAAATAGGGATTTCGCCGTCGCAGGATGATGACGTCATGACAAGGAATTTCTCTACTGCGCAGCTTGAAAACAATGGAGGAGCTACAAACTCGATCCGTCCAATTTAGCCATTTAAAAGTTAATATTTTAGCGGATTGTCTGCAGAGAAGCCAAAGTTATTTCCAGTAAACAGCAGGTTATAATTTTTTTTCAGCTCCTGCTGGTTTTTGGAGACTTTTCACTTCATGAGGTGAGCTGCTGTGTGGAGTTACATGAGCTGCATGTGGACGAGGCAGAAGTAATTCTACAACATGTACATCGTCTCCAGCCTCCACAGCACTGAAATGGTAATATATTAGTTAATGTTCCTAATAATTATTCAACATTAATTAATAGTTTAAAAAATTAGTCCCTTTTAAAATATCTGTTAAATATATTATTCTTTTATTTTATTTTGTTTGTGTTTTCAGGTTTCCAGGTCTCCAGTCCATCACCTGAGGCTCTTCCTGTTGAACCACTAGTACAACCCAGACTTTCACATCACAGCAGGTAAGATTGCAT
Organism: Garcialebias charrua; assembly: GCA_038048925.1. NCBI lineage: Eukaryota > Metazoa > Chordata > Actinopteri > Cyprinodontiformes > Rivulidae > Garcialebias > Garcialebias charrua. The sequence continues at coordinate 7,258 of JBBPBX010074228.1, forward strand.
CAACGAAAAGAATAGTACTCAACAATATTCTTTGATGTAAATCTGTTGATTTTCTGTGGTTCTGATGAGGGAAGTGACAAAGTGGATGCAGCATTCAGCCCATAATGGACCCAGATGTCCCCTGCGTCCAGACCTACAACACCTGGACATCCATGAGCGTGGAGGAGCGAGGATTCACAGAAATGTCTTCACCTGAAGAGTGGACCGAGGTGGAGAACAAACCTTGATATTGTTAAACAACAGATGGAGACGTCTTCAGGATCTGTAGAACATCAGGACTGCTGCAGAAAGCTACGTTTGTGCATCAAGACATTAAAATATGCAGAAATACTACAACTGGCCAGAGCATTGAGATGAAAATGAATCAATGAATTTAATATTTTTTCTGAGTGTTCAAATGAACATGTTGTTTGAAAAAAAAAAGGATAACAATGAACCAAGTGTTTCTGTAGTTATGTGTAAATAAAGTTACGGTAGTACACTATATTATCTGTTAGTGTTGAGTTATTCTTTGTGAGAATATTTGTGTTATTCTTTGTGAGAATATTTGTGTATCTGTTTTAATTTCATTCGTGCATCTACAACTCACAGCTCATACTTTAGTAAAAACAAAATTGGTGAATGTTGAAAGAAACATTTTATTAAAATAAAACCATCCCATATTATCAAATAAATGAAAACCTCTGGGGAAACATTAATATGAACAGATTATCAAAATAAATTGAGTTTAACACATATTAGCAAGTGTTGTTTGACTTCATCAGCTCTGTAAAAATGACTCCAACACCTCCTCGTCCACCCTCCTGTCCAGGTGTTGTAGGTCTGGACGCAGGGGACATCGGTCTAGTTTCTCCTCATCCTGCTGCTTGTACTTCTTCAGACTCCACCACCTCCTCGCTCCTCCACGCTCATGGATGTCCAGGTGTTGTAGGTCTGGACGCAGGGGACATCTGGGTCCATTATGGGCTGAATGCTGCATCCACTTTGTCACTTCCCTCATCAGAACCACAGAAAATCAACAGATTTACATCAAAGAATATTGTTGAGTACTATTCTTTTCGTTGATGCAATCTTACCTGCTGTGATGTGAAAGTCTGGGTTGTACTAGTGGTTCAACAGGAAGAGCCTCAGGTGATGGACTGGAGACCTGGAAACCTGAAAACACAAACAAAATAAAATAAAAGAATAATATATTTAACAGATATTTTAAAAGGGACTAATTTTTTAAACTATTAATTAATGTTGAATAATTATTAGGAACATTAACTAATATATTACCATTTCAGTGCTGTGGAGGCTGGAGACGATGTACATGTTGTAGAATTACTTCTGCCTCGTCCACATGCAGCTCATGTAACTCCACACAGCAGCTCACCTCATGAAGTGAAAAGTCTCCAAAAACCAGCAGGAGCTGAAAAAAAATTATAACCTGCTGTTTACTGGAAATAACTTTGGCTTCTCTGCAGACAATCCGCTAAAATATTAACTTTTAAATGGCTAAATTGGACGGATCGAGTTTGTAGCTCCTCCATTGTTTTCAAGCTGCGCAGTAGAGAAATTCCTTGTCATGACGTCATCATCCTGCGACGGCGAAATCCCTATTTATCGTGTTAAAAAAACTGCGCTAATTTTAAACTGTTTTTGGAAGTAATTTTCATTCATTTAACATTATTTTAGCAAAAACGGTCAGGGGTCAATCTTAATATTTATATATGTTGTGCCATTTTTTGAAAAGTCAAAAGATGATGTCAGTGGAGCTTTAAGTCTCTTTTGGACTCTCTTAATCTCACTCAACACATTGACGCCCCTACGTACAGTAGGGGGCATACTCTGGATTTGGTGATTATAGACACTGTACTTATCAGTAACGTCTGTATATGAACTGGGTGTCTCAGACCACAGGGTCAGCTCCCTGGAAGTGCCTTCATCTTCGCCTGTTTCAAACCCAAAATGACCTATCCAGTTCCGTGGCTTCATAGGCTGGTGAAGACATTAAATTTTAAGGTAAGGTCATAGCATAGTCCAGATAAAAGGTGTTATTTATCATCAGCTCGGTTGAGGATCTGTCACATGTCCACGACCTTGGGGAAGGGAGAGGTGAGGAGACAAACAGAGAATCTTTGTTTTTCTTGGGAGGAGTTGAGATAAGTTTGCTGTCAAGGCCACAGTTTGGGTCAGACAAAACTTGTAAATTGCCATTTCTGCCTTTAAAGTCTCTCTGGAACATTTCTCTGATGGTGACTCCAAACAGCTGCATTGATTCCTTACGCCGAAAGTTGAGCTCACAGCTTTCTCCAAGATTATTCCCAATCATTCATGGGTGATGCCAGAAGGTTCACAGTCCTGATAACAGCCTGCTCCAGCTCTGACACAGTTCTACACAATTCAGTCTGAATGCTGCCAAGCTTTGACATATCCACACAAATTTGTAGACAATCCTGATTTCACCAACCCAAACTGCAAAATCTAGTTGTCATCATGAATCCAATTTGTTTCCATTGAGGTAAGAGGGTCCTCCTTACCTTGACTCCTGTCGGGAGAAGTTGATCAATTTTGATGAGAGACCAGCTGATCAAATCATTCGAATTAGGAAGGAATGCAGGGGGAAAAAAAGAGTATCTTTAAGGCAAGAAAGTTCATGCTCAATAATCCAGGTACCAAATCCAATATATCTCAGTCGGGTCATCTGGACAGTTTATTTTTTATAGAAATGCTTCACCCTCCATCCCGAGGGTATCACTAGTCAGAGGAGTTCCAAAAAACTGTTTCCCCACCAAGCAGTAAACATTTTAAGTGGACCAACCAGTTTGCTGGAGCCAAGATGGTTTCTGAGGACTCTCATGTACCTCGTCGACTCTTCCCAGGCAGGCAACCACAGCCAGTTCAAGGCAAAAAGTTCATGCTCAATAATCCAGGTACCAAATCCAATATTTCTCAGTCGGGTCATCTGGACGGTTTCTTTTCTTTAAGGGTTCAAAAGACGAAAGAAGCAAGCAAGGAAGCAGGGGGATGGAGCATAAGGAGGCACATCTGTCTTCACCGGAGCACAGAGAGAGAAAAAAAGTCTTGGTGCATATACTCAAGGCCCATGGGCCAAATGTGGCCCTTGTTGACATCTCATCTGGCCCCCAAGATCTTATTATAAATTAAAGAATACTTTAATCACTTTAATTTGTTTCAGTAATCTTTGATTATCATGTCAAAAGTGTAACAGAGGACATCAAATGAGACCAATCAAACTCTTTTTTGAGGAACCTGTAACCAAGAAAAGATGTTGGGTATCTAATTATTGGTATAGAGTTGGGGTGTAACGGTACACTAAAATCACATTTCGGTTCGGTTCAATTACAATGAGGGTTCGGTTCGGTTAATTTCCGGTGCAAAAAAAGACCAAATAAAGACTTATAAAATGTTTATTTTGAAAATGTGTCAAGTAAACAATACATTTGTATAAAATAAATAAAAGCGACCCATTTGGATGATATTTTAAATAAATGGCATTATTTACAATAAATAAACTATACTAACAATAATAAAAATCTTAATAAATACAATAACAGTCAAAACCAGAACAATAAGCAGCAACAGACAGTTTACAATCTAACTAAGCAAGCTTAAAGTTTTGTCCAAAAAGACCAACTTGTCCACATTTTCTACTAAAAGCACAGATCTAGTTGCAGGGAATATCTCCAGTAGTGGAGAAAATCATCTCAATAACAACAGTACCAGCAATGTGGCTGTATTTGTCCTCATTACTCACAACCTCTTCTTGGACCTTCTCCCCCAGGTGGGACAGGTCCCTGGAAAAGTTCAGAGTTCAGTCATCACAGACTTCTTAGCTGCAGGTGATCTGGTGGATTTCCCTGAAGAGGAAGAAGACAGGTGCTATCTCTGTCCCAGACTGGAAATTAAACACAAAAAGATAAAAAAATGAGTTAGTAAGATTATAACTTTACATTTTCAAAAAGCTCCTATTCCAACTGGTATTAAATTAGAACTTTTCAATGTCCAGTCACTATCCAACAAATCACGTTTAATTCATGATCACATTCTGGTGAAGATTTTGGACCTCATGTGTCTTACAGAAACTTGGCATCTACCGGATATGTTCAGTTCTCTGAACGAAGCTTGTCCTTCTGGTTACAGCTATCTGCAGAAAGCCCGCAGCACTAGCCGTGGTGGTGGTCTGGCGGTAATTTATTGCAGTAATTTAAAATTGTCTCATCTGGTTTCTCAGGACTTTTCTTCTTTTGAATGTCTGGCCTTCAGCTTCAAAGCCCCACTTCTGATGAATGTTATATTAATTTATAGGCCACACAAACTGCATGTTTCATTTAACTCAAAGATGCATGACCTCCTTACTTTTTTCTGCACCTCCCTTGTGAAGACCATTTTTCTTGGCGACTTAAATATCCACATGGACAATTCCTCTTCACCTCTGGCAACAGATTTTAAGTCTCTTTTGGGGTCTCTTAATCTCACTCAACACGTTTACGCCCCTACGCACAGCAGGGGGCATACTCTGGATTTGGTTATTACAGACACTGTACTCATCAATAACTTGTCTGTATATGACCTGGGTGTCTTAGACCACAGGGTCATCTCCCTGGAAGTGCCTTCATCTTCGCCTGTTTCAAACCAAAAACGACCTATCCAGTTCCGTGACTAAACATTTCCCCTAATGTTATGTCTGCTGATCTTCACGCCCTGGCCGTTGTCAATCATTCATCTGCAGATAACTCTGTGGATTACTACAACCAATCTTTCCCGGAGCTCCTGGACCTACACGCCCCCTTGAAGTCGAGACTGGTGTCTTTCTCTTATTCAGCCCCCTGGTACACTGGTGAGCTGCTCAAGATGAAGGCAACTGGCCGTGCTATTGAGAGACGTGTAAAATCATCTGGTCTCTTTGTACATAAGCAGGCATATAAAGAACATCAGAAAGCGTACACCTATTCTCTTAAAGAAGCACGCTCCAAATATTATTCTAACATCATCAACACCTGCCCAGGAAACTCTAAACAGCTCTTCTCCACAATAACTTGTCTGCTTAATCCCATTAAACAAACTCCTGAGGACTCTGCTCAAAAATGCGACCTGTTCCTTTCGTCATTTAAAAACAAAGTTGACACTATCAGATCCCAGCTCCACAACCTCCTTGTTCTCAGTGTGCCATCTACCCGTCTGCATTCTGGAACCCTGAACAGCTTTGATGAAGTTGTTCAGAGTGAGGTGGAGTCCATCATCAAGAAAATGAAGCCTCCATCCTGCGCCCTGGATCCCTTCCCCTCGTCTCTCATAAAATCCAATCACTCTGCAATTAGCCCATTAATCACACAAATAATAAATAAGTCTCTACAATCTGGTCATGTTCCACTGCCTCTAAAAACTGCCATCATTAGGCCTCTTCTGAAAAAATCTAATTTGGATCCCGACATTTTTTCTAATTACCGCCCAATTTCACACCTCCCATTTCTGTCTAAAGTGCTGGAAAAAGCAGTTGCTGCTCAGCTGCAGGACCACCTACAGCAACACTCCCTGTATGAGAAGTTCCAGTCTGGATTCAGAGCAGCTCACAGTACTGAGACTGCATTGCTGAGAGTTACAAATGATGTCCTCATGGCTGCTGACACTGGTTCTCCCTCCATCCTTGTCCTCCTTGACCTCACTGCAGCTTTCGACACTGTGGACCATAGTATCCTCCTCCACCGTCTTCATGTGGAGGTCGGTCTCTGTGACACTGTCCTGGACTGGTTCAAATCTTTCCTCTCCAATAGGCTGGAATGTGTTAGTCTTGGCAACGCCACGTCCCAGACAGTCTGTGTCTCCTGTGGTGTCCCTCAGGGGTCAGTTCTGGGGCCCCTGCTGTTTTCCCTTTACATGCTGCCTTTAGGTCAAATTATTAATCAGTTCAACATTTCTTTTCACTGTTATGCCGACGATACACAGCTTTACATCAGGACTGGAGCATCCTCATCTTCCACCTTGTCATCTCCATCTTCACTCACTGCCCTCTCTGCCTGCCTGGAGGAAATAAGGGCATGGATGAATCAGAACTTTCTTCAATTAAACTGCTCCAAGACTGAGGCCATACTGATTGGCACCCCTCACCAGGTACAAACATCTACTATAACAACAATTTCCTTTTCTGGACAAGACATCCCCCTCTCCACCTCTGTTACAAATCTTGGAATAAAAATGGACTCTCATCTTACATTTGAAAATCACATTAAGCTTCTGTTTAAAACTTGCTTCTTCCATCTTCGAAACATCTCCAGACTTCGCCCATCTCTGACTTTTTCCGATGCTGAGAAGCTCGTCCATGCTTTTGTCTCCTCCAGGCTCGACTACTGCAACTCCCTGTTTATTGGAATCCCTGGCAAATACCTTCAGAAGCTTCAATATATTCAAAACAGTGCAGCAAGGATTTTGTTGAGAGTTCGTAAATTTGAACATATTACACCCATTCTCCATAACCTTCATTGGCTTCCTGTCACCTACAGAATTCAGTACAAAACTGCTCTCATTACACACCAATGCTTACACGGAACTTCACCAGATTATCTAAAGGACATTCTTATTCCATACTCATCCACCCGGTCTCTGCGGTCACAGAACAGTAATCTCCTTCACATTCCGAGAACCAAATTAAGGACCATGGGAGACCGGGCTTTCAGTGTGGCTGCCCCCCGCCTGTGGAACTCTCTTCCTGACTGCCTGAGAGCCCCACAGTCACTGGTTGACTTTAAGAGCGGCTTGAAGACCTTTCTTTTCAACTGAGCATACTCTGCCTCCTCATGATTCTACCTTTGATCTTAGTTGATACTGTTATTGATTTTATTTGTTTTATTACTTGTTTTCTTGACATTTAATTCTGTTGCACTTTGTAGCACTTTGAAATTTTCATTAATGAAAAGTGCGTTATAAATTAAATTTATTATTAAATTAAAAAAGGTTAATTAGATAATAATAATGAAACAACAATACCTCTTCTTGAACGGTTGAGGTGGTTGAATCTCTCAGTCATCGTCATCATCAGGGCAGAGCTTTAATCTGCTTCAGGGCTTGTTGACAACATCAGTTTTAACTTTTTCATAAAGTGCTGAACTTTTTGACTGAAGTGTTTACATGATGGATATTGTAGTGAGGCTCAAGAACTTTAAAGTTGATGCATCAACAACATTCGGAAGTAGATCCAGAGCTTTAAAAACTCCTACAGCTTGTGTTTTTGATCTGGACTGATCTGAATTACATAATGAAGGTTGTTTAAATGCTACTGCTGTTATCTGTGTTTGCAACAAGCTGTCTTTCTTGCTTGTAGAACACGTTCACAATTGGACGATGTCGTTTCAAGTCCGTTAACAAGTTAGACGTGTTGCTACTGCAAATCTAATCTCCGTGAAACAACATCCACACACAGCTTTGGATTTGCGCTCGTCTTTTAACAAGGAAGCCATAACGTTCACAAACAGGAGACCGCAGCGAGAAGCTAGGCTGCTAATGCTACACATGCTGCATGATAATAGCACTGTGCTGAAACTCGCCTAGGAACTTTAGTTCCGTGGCGCATATATTCTCCCGTTAATAACATTTAATAAGTGAAAAAATAACTGAAAAGGTACAAAGGTGGACCGAACCGAACGTGCCACACCGAAACGGTTCGGTACACTCACGTGTACCGTTACATCCCTAGTATTGATTTAATGTAGATTTTGAATCTGGCCCTTAGTTTAAAAAAAGTTTTAATTTTGGCCCCCTTTTTTAAGTGGGTTTTACACCCCTGTTTTAGTGTCACCACATCAGCTATGTCACTAACAATGAATCTATAGTGCATTTGGACTTTTACCATATTTTCCAGGGTATAGGTCACACCTTTTTATGGTTTTTTCAAGGCCTGCAACCGATACACCAGTGCAACCTATTTATGGAATTTTTTCCATATTTTTAGACAAATTTTTGCCTCAGTTATGACCGTTTTTCACTTTGGCAGAAAATGGTGCAGTACCACATTCGGCCGCTAGGGGCGCAGTACAGTACCACTTTCGGCCGCTAGGGGCGCAGTGCAGTACCACTTTCGGACGCTAGGGGACACTTCCAGAGGAGTACACCGACCGTTTCCAGCTCATGTGTCCGAAAAAAATCTCCTCTGCTCGGACTCACTCTGTCAGCCTCCTGGTCTGGAGGTAACTTCTTTTAGCTCTGTGTTTGTTAGCTGTTTGTTTGCAAGATAAGTCAAGAACCACTCAGTGGATTTTTCTGAAACTTACAGAATGTAATCACAGTATGGACGTTTACAAGTGAGTAGCTTTATTAGATGTTTGAGATTTAAAAACAAACAAACAGATCTTTTATTAGCATTAGCTTCAGTTAGCTTCTGTTTATAACGTTATAAATAGCTCAGAAACCGCTCGGTGGATATTTCTGAAACTTACAGAATGTAATCACAGTATGGACATTTACAAGTGAGTAACTTTATTAGATGTTGGAGCTTTTAAAAAAAACACAATCTTTTATTAGCATTAGCTTCAGTTAGCTCCTGGTTTTATTTCTGTTTACGTTATAAATATCTTCGAAACTACTCTGTGTATATTTTTTCTGCTTACAGAGTGTAATTAATATGGCTTTAATGTACTAACTGTTGGCCTGGATGAAGCATTTGAGATAAAATTTGATTTTTTATTCGTGTTTTGAGAGACGGTCTCTTCTGTTAACATTCGTTTTATTTCTGTTTATGTTATAAATAGCTTCGAAACCACTCGGTGTATATTTTTTCTGCTTACAGAGTGTAATTATATGAGCTTTAATGTACTAACTGTTGGCCTTTTTACCATGTTAATCTTCTGAAAAGCCTTGCTGTGCGCTCCTGTGGCAGACATTAGCAGCAGAGCTAAACACTCGGTCCATATTGCCAGGTTGTCTCAGCGGTGACGCATCACGTCAGAGGTGGATGACGTGTTACGTTGGCGGTGACGTAGGTGCAACCTATACACCGGTGCGACCTATTTCAGGATTTTTCAAAATTTTTGGCAATAATTGGACAATGCAACCTATACACAGGTGCGACCTATACAACGGAAAATACGGTAATTAAAATAATAATAATGATAATAATAAAATGTGATATTTTTCCCTACAGAAATTGTTTCTTATTTTCAAAGACCTCAGTTCACAGTACAAAATGAGTGGGGGCTTATAGATACCATAATCACACATAGTAACTCAAAAGTCCAGACATTAATCACTATAAGCAGCTTTGACATAAAAATCAAAAACTTGGCCCTTACATGGCTGTTTAATCCCTTTCTTGCCCCAATGGACCCCAGATGTTCCAGCATGCCAAGTGTAGAGTCTGGAAAGATGGGACGTGGGTGGAAGCAGAAACCATAAAAGACAAAGCTGCCATATTGTAACAGTTTCTGCAGTTTAAGATCATTCATCTTTGTTCAGCATCCATGTACCAAATATTAAATATACCCCACCCCCCAAAGCACACATCCACAGACATGCTGACAAAACATACAAAAGGTAGTCGCTCATACTCCCACACAGCAGTAAAATTCAGAAAAACCCCAGTGGATGACACAGAGTCCAAATGCTACTTACACCAAGAATAAATTATGCATTAGTAACATAAAATGTATATACAGTTTTGTATTAATGCCAAATATGCAGTGCCTACAAAAAGTATTCAGCCTGTTGGATGTTTTATGTCATACATTAAAAGGTTGTGTGTGTAAAGGGTTTAGAGGGGGTCAGTTTAATACTGACCTCCTTTTTACCTTAATTTACTTATTCAGATTGAATAGTAATTTCACGGATTCTCTTCTTTTTCAGTTTATTCAATATTTCTGTGATCTTTGTGATGGATAAAGAACCATAGCCATTAAGTGACAGTAAACGTTGACTTTAGTTGGTATGCCAGAAGACACTACCATTTATTTAAAATAAATCACTAAATCAACATCATTACACTTGATTGGCAGGGTTTCACCTTCTTGCGATTTAACACACATCACACACTTGATTTAACACAACAGACATAAATACTAGATGTTACACATATTTAGTCTGAGGGCTCTTCAGCTTAAAATAGTTTCCAGCTTAAGATTGAGAGGGAAAGGGAAAAGGAGGAATAAGAGGTTGGAGAGATTAAGTTATTTATCTCGAGTGTAACCAGAGATGACACTTTCCATCCGACTTCGGCTAAATCCCAGGTACGTTTGTAAACAGCTCTTTACCTTTTGACGATGCGTCTGATAAAGATATCACCAGCCTCCCAGGTGCACAGAGTCCTTCCGGCCCTCGTACGTCTGAACTGGTCGTTTACTTCCAACGTCTCCTCGGATCCGCGTCAGCCGTCAGAAACATGTG
>JBBPBX010074230.1:0-11299 GCA_038048925.1 Garcialebias charrua
CATAACTGGATAACAACAAATTCAAATATACTTTTTTCCCCTGAAAAGTTACAAGAAGAAGCCTTTTTAAATTAGGAGCATCATTTATGTCCTGATGCTGCTCAATAATTCAGGTCAAACAAATCTAACAAGGATGTCAGGTCTTCTGAACAGATTCTGCTTTGTTGAAACATTTCGTCTGAGGAGCTGCAAAAACTCAGTAAAAAAGTAGTTTAACCAGTTAGCTGACTTCCAGAAACTAGCTATTCACTTGATAAACAGAGGACATCAGCCCACTGATGGCTGCTTGCTATTCAACAGGAGCTGAGTGGCTCTTGACATTCTCAAGGTACAAACAATGGGGAGACAGGTCTTTTCTGTTGCCGGCCCAAAAGCCTGGAACAGCCTCCCCCTTGAGCTGCGTGCCACCTCTGATCTGACTCTGTTCAAAACCAGACTGAAGACCCACTTGTTCAAAAAAGCTTTCAGTGTGTAACTTTTATTACTTTGGTATTTTAGTATGTAGCATTTTTATCTCCATTGTCTCATTTTATTGCTGTTGCTTTTATTTTATTTTCACTGATTTATTGTACCTGTTTTTATATATTCTGTCCTGTTAAGCACCTTGGTCAATGCAAGGCATTGTAGGAAGGTGCTATACAAATAAAGTTTATTATTATTATTATTATTACATACTCTTGATCGATCGAGAGAGAGACACTATCACACACATACAATGCTGTTATTGCATCACTCAGCCCTCTGTGAGCAGCATAACAACAGCAGCATGTCAACAATAATTAGGTTGATCGTCTTCTTTTTATGTGCAAATAGCTATCTTCTGGCTGAATATCAATGAACAGATTGTTCCAGTGTCTGGATGCTTAAAACCCGATCCATTTTGGAATGTAAGATTTTGCTTTGGCTATTTGATGCAACTGATAAAAACTGGTTTTGAATTGAATTGAGAAAGCTCCTCGGATGAAGAGCGAAACATCTTCTGTTACAAATTAAGTCCAGTTGTTTCTGTATTGAACATTTTTTAGACAAATAGTATAATACTGTGACGTTTTATGCATTTTGGTTTGTTTCCTACTAGGCCTGTATGAATCAACTGTAATAATAATAATAATAATCATTTTATTTAAAAGCGCCTTTCAGGACACCCAAGGACACTTAACAAATTGTGTTCCACTAAGACACTTATTGGAGGTTTGTGACTTTAAAAATCTGAGGGGACTGTCAGCATGTGTAGCTACATCATCCACCAGCCGTCCCATTATGTAGCAAACCATTTGTTTTTAGCTACATTAGCATTTTGCTCATGTGTGCTCACAGAGTGTGAACACGTTTTTAGCAACACACCACGTAACATTCAATAGTCACATCATACACAGTTTTAAAGTTATGCATGCTGTTGTAATAGAGCTGACATCATTACACACACAAAAAGAAAAAAATAAAGGTAAACTTACCGCAACGTGTTTTCTCAAATTTGACGTCGAGTTCATGTAGGCTGAAACATCTACAAGTTTTGGCAGACACAGCTGACAGCGCATGATGTAACTGTTCTTTTTAGACGACTGAAAGGTGAACATAGATCGTATGTGAGGCCAGAGGTGCTCTGAATTCGCTTCGCCAGCTTCTGTCGCCATTCTTTCAGGAACCGTCCGAACGTCTTTCTCTCAAACCGCTTTCATCTCAAACCGAGTCCAGAATCTCAACGTCACTGGCCTGCGCCGGCTGCGTGGAGAGTTTGTTGTGGTCACGTGACTGGTTGGCTTCACTTGATTGGTTACATGTCAGGTGACAATAAGTAACGCAATAAATTTGCCGCAAATGTTTTTATATATTTTAAACAAAAAGTAACGGTAGCGATCGGCAGAAAGCCCATAGTAACGGAGTAAAAGTTGCAGTTTCCTCCCCTAAAATTTACTCAAGTAAAAGTATAAGTATTTCACATTTAAACTACTCTCACAAGTACAATTTTCTCAAAAAGTTACTTAAGTAAATGTAACGGAGTAAATGTAACGCGTTCCTACCCACCTCTGGAACTGAGTATTACATTTCTGGGAGGACTCCCAGAATACCTGATCCCACATGAATACACGGGGAAAGTCTTGTTCACAAAGCCAAAACAGGCCATAGCTCTCGTCTCGGTCAATGAGGTCGACCAAGACACAGTCTATGGGGTCGGTCTAAACCGAGACATCAGCCTAAGCTCTCATACCTATAGTGTCCTGCCTATAAACAGGGTAAATGACACAGAAAGGGATTCATTGGAGCTCCCCAAAGAACAAGAACCCCTCTCAATTTCTTCTCAGATCGAACAGGTGGTCGCCCAAGCCGACGCCCTGAAAACTGATGGAGAAAGGGACAGACTACGTCAAGTTCTCTTAAAGTTTGAGAAATCATTTTCAACCGACTCAATGGATTGTGGGTTGACCACGCTCCACTCAGTGAGCATCCCAACCCCGCCCGAAGCTCCACCCACATTTGTCAGACAGTACAAGATTCCTCTGGCAGCACATCAACCTATCAGGGAAATCCTTGATAACCTTCTAAAGAATGGTATCATCAGATACTGTAACAGCACTTACTCTGCGCCTTTGTGGCCAGTGTTAAAACCAAATGGAAAGTGGAGACTCACAATTGATTACAGAAAGCTAAACAAACAAGTCCCCTTATCACGGTGGCCAATGACCCAGCTCCAACAGGAACTGCCCAAGGTCACCAATGGTAAGTACTTCTCGACCCTCGACGTCGCCTCTGGTTTTTGGACCATCCCTGTGCGCGCCGAGGACCAATACAAACTAGCTTTCACCTTTGGTGGCCGACAATACACTTTTACCAGGTGTCCCTTTGGCTACGCTAACTCACCTGCGGAGTTCAACATCTTCTTGAACAAAGCATGTCCAGACGCCCATGAGCGTGGGACACTGATTTACGTGGACGATGTCCTTCTGAGGCAGCCAACACTGGACTCACATTTGGCTGAGATCGACCACGTTCTGAATCAGCTGACAACTGCTGGTGCTAAAATATCACTGTCTAAATGCCAGTGGTGCAGAACCAAGGTGGACTACGTTGGCCTACTCGTAGGTCCAGACGGAGTACAACCACAGTTGACTCGCACCCAAGGCCTTGACAATCTCAAAGTCCCCACCAATCTCAAAGAACTACAAAGTTTTCTTGGCGTGTGTAACTACTCGAACCAGTTCATAGAAAACTATGCAGACCTTGCAAAGCCACTGACTGAACTCCTAAAGAAAGACGTTCCATTTGTCTGGACTGACAAACAGCAGCAGGCAATGGACGCTCTCATAAACAGGATCAAGTCAGCCCCATGTTTAGTCTACCCAGACTACAACAAAGAGTTTTACTTGGAAGTGGGCTTCTCAGCTCATTGTATAAGTGCAGGTCTGTACCAGATACACGACAGAGACAAGCGTGTGGTGGCCTACGCCAGCAAGACGATGGCAGGCCCCGAGTTGAGATTCTCAGACTGTGAGAAAGCTCTACTGACCACAGTGTGGGCAGTAAAACATTTCTCCAGCTACATTGGTGGACAGAAAATAATTGTGGAAACACAACACCAGCCAGTGACCTTTCTTAACAGTGAACGCATCAGAGATGGTGTGGTAACAAACTCACGTGTTGCAACGTGGCTCATGGCGCTTCAAAGTTTTAACCTAGACATACGTTATGGTCAAAACAAGAAGTCACATCTGGGGACGGACTTGGCAATCTGCCAAAAGTGTACACAAGATGTACCAGCCACCCAGCCGCCGGTTGAGGTGAAACCCCCAGTAACTGAAGACCCGAATCACCACTTCTTCGATGACAATATCTGCAAAGATATGACAACATTGTACGTGGATGGATCTTCATTCCTCCGCGACAAAATCTGCAGAGCAGGTGTTGGAGGGGTTCTCCTCCATGACCAAGAGCAGATAACTTTCAGCTACAAATTAGGCTCTCAGACTTCTCAGTACGCTGAGATTGCAGGAATCCTAATAGCTCTCCAGATGGTAGTAGAACACTCCATCAAGACGCTAGTCATCTGCACTGACTCTAACTATGCTCGTTTAAGTTTCGCTTGTCACCTCGCTGTGTGGAAACAGAATGGTTTCCTAACAAGCGACAGGAAAGTGGTCAAACACAAAGAGCTTTTCATAGCGTGTGATCACTTGGTGACATCACACGACTTACAGATCTACTGGAAGAAAGTTCCAGGACATTCTAGAGTCCCAGGCGATGACAAGCACTACAATGACATTGCAGATTCCTTAGCCAAAGAAGGAGCCGACGAAGGTCCTTTATGGTCCTTCGACCCTTCCTGGTTAATCAAGACTCTGTCAATACAACCTACAGTCAGGGTTATGGCAGTCACACGTGCACAGGCCGCAGCCAGACCTGCTGACGACGCAGTCTCTGTACGACCCGCACTGACTGACCCAGACATCATCCAACTACAGAAGTCGGATCCTGCTATCAACTCCATGATACTGTACCTGACTGATCCGACAAAAATAGTCCGTCTAAAGACGACCTGGATTCCGATCCAGACCTTAAGGTCCTCTATCAGCTGCGCAAACAGCTAAAACTAATCAAGGGCATCTTAACTTTCGCTCATGGACCAACGTCCTCACCTGTGTTCGTGGTTCCCCATGACCAAAGGGGGGTGATGTTAGTTCATGCCCATGATCTCCCGTCCGCAGGACACAAAGGAGATAAAGCCACGCTGACGGCATTAAAACAAATTGCCTATTGGCCTGGAATGAAAAAGGATGTCAAGGACTACATTGAAGGGTGCGTGGTCTGTGGCCAGTTTCAGCCAACCAGACCACTTCACAGAGCACCACTGCAAAGCAGAGGCATTGCATTCCCATGGTCTGACCTCCAGATCGACTGGGTTGGACCACTCACTAAGAGCTCTAGAGGAAATAAATATTTTCTCACGGTAACCTGTGCATTTACCAAATGGGTAGAATGCCTACCAGCTCCCAACGACACAGCACAAACCACTGCTATGTTGTTAATGAATCATATATTTTCAAGGTTTGGACTTCCCCTTCGGGTGAACTCAGACCAAGGTACACACTTCACAGGTGAAGTGATGAAAGAACTGTGGAAGACGCTAGGCGTCAAGGCCAACTTTCATGTCGGCTACCACCCACAGGCTTCAGGCCAAGTTGAGAGAGCAAACAGAACTGTGGTGAGTATTTTGAAGAAATACGTGGCTGCAAACCACAAGGACTGGGACGTGAAACTCCCTCTGGTCCTCATGGCCATAAGAGCCACTCCACACACATCAACTGGCATCTCTCCCTTCGAGATGATGACCGGTCGACAAATGACTCTCCCTCTACACCTGTTGTACCAACCAGGCGACGCCGCCATGGCGACAGCCTACACTACACAACAATACATGAAAGATTTGAATGTACACCTCAGAAACACTTTTGCTTTCGCCCAGAAAAACCTGGAAAAATCCGCTGAAGGACGCAAGGCGTACTACGACCAGAAGGCCTCTCATAATGAACTCCAAGTGGGAGACAGAGTCTGGTACTATACGTTCGCCCCAGCAACCGGGAAAGGAGGGTCCGAGACCGGAACTCTCGCCCGCAAACTAATGCCCAGGTGGACTGGACCTCATCTGATAACAGACAAAGTGTCCTCAGTCGTCTACGAAATCAAAATCAGCAAAGGCCGCAAAGAGCCAATTGCTAAATGGGTACATCGAAATCAGATCAAACCTTACAAGGCGTTCAATGACTCCACAAAAGACAAAGATCTCACAAACTCACCGACTTCATGGGATAATAAGGTCGTCCAAACACAAGTTAGTAAATAAACTAATCAGGTTTAAACTACCGTATTTTCCACCCTATAAGTCGCATTGTCCAATTTGAACTTAGAAACGCTAAGCCTAAAACCCACAACAAAAAACTAACCTTAACAACCGTTTAAATCCACGAGATTTAATTTGACCTCGGTCATAAAGTTGAGACCTGTTTTTCTTGTGTGTTGCACTTTGGAATCTGACGACAAGAGTGTGTCGAAGCAGTGAAACGTTGTTTCCTTGTTGTTTAGTCATTACTGTTGTCATTAGTTGAGATATTGTTTTGGTTCTGAACACTCCCAGCCAAAAAGGTTTTGTATTAACATTGGTTAATGAATGATATGGATTTAACTATGCCAACATGCAGTTCGTTTTGTTAAATCTCAATCGTCGAAGAGTCAATGTAGTTTAAAGCTACTCAAGGTACCATAAACTACACTGGTCTCACAATTTCTAAATTGAACCGATTCGATCGTTTCTATTCTAGATTATCTATTCATTTTGATGAGTCTCGCCATAGACTTCAAAATTTATTAGGAATACCAAATCCTACGTCGTTCGTCTAAAAGACAACAGACATTTAGATCAAACTATATTTCATTTTTCTATTTTAGTTTAACCTAAACTAAGTAATGAATGGAGGAATAGTTTGGAATTAGAGGCCTTCGTTACAGAAGCCCTCCAAAATTTTATAGGTATAGATCCCTATATCTAATTTTACAGAATTGATCCACCCCTTAATTGGTAATTGTAGCTGATCTAAACCATGATAGCTTACATACCAGGTGCATATAGGTAGGGCCTAATGTAAAATCCCAATCATAAGCCCACCTAAAAAACCACATAATTGCATGACACATAGAACCAGAGTGGCACTGACTGGAAACCAACCAGCCAACAACCTTCGATGTGGGGACCTGCAGCTCCAACGCTTGGTCTTCAACCTTCATCCAAGGGTCGCCTCCTCTGCGTCAATCGAGGGATCCCCTCTACATGCTGATTATGAAAACAATTGTTGCTGATCAATCAACAAAACTAATCGTTGTGGAATTACTGCTGTGGAATTACCGCTGTGGATTATAAGACTTTGTTTTCCAAAGGATCACAGACTTTGTTTTCCAAGAGTTAACAGACTCAGTTTTCCAAGGGATTAAAAGCTTTTCGCAATGGGATTACCTCCGAACAGTATGGAAGTTCCAAAAAACTTTATGGGATTATAATTTTGATTTTTCTTTTCCACTTGCTGGATTACTTCAAGATCAGAGACAGTTCAATGTTCCTTTCGTGTTGGACCCCATCCCCAAGGACTGGCGATGGCTTCCAAAAGGGGGGAGATGTAGTGGGCATGACCGTGTCCACTTTGATACACCTGTGTATTTTTGAACTGTTCCAGAGATGACCTTTACTGACCTCTCAGTAAAGCAAGACATTTACTACAAATTATTCCATTAGTTGTAATCTGAGAACATAGTCACCAAAAGAGACTATTTCTATCTTTGATTTTATTCTAATGTAATCAAAAGAATAACTTTTGTCATTTTCATGATGTGTGCTTTTAAGCTGTGTTATTCTGTAAAAGCATTACTGTGTCACTTCTGCACTAACGATGTATTCACAAATTGTGTGAAAGTTGAGGGCTCGGGTCAGAGAGGCCCGACCGTTTTGTTTAGAAATAAGAAGACAGTTAATCCGTTGTTTGCAGGAGAATGACTCCAGCTTTCTCTGTCTTTTCCTAAACAATCTCCCTCTGCTGAATTTCACCTTGAATCGTGATAACAAGTGAACTGCTCGACTGTTTTTCTTTTGAACCAATGGAAAAGAGACAAGTTTCTCTCATCTCAGATCCTTCCTTAAAGTTCTAAGCTGTTGCTGGAACTGATTGAGTCTGCTGGGAACTTCAAAGAGATGTGAACTTTCCCAAAGAGCTGGATGGACGTTTAGTCACACGCTAAGGGCACGTCATCCAGCTAAGGACTAATAACATGCTGTTATGAGTCCACTTAGAACAAGCGTAAGCTCAAAACTTTGTTTATTCCTTCCTGGAATAGTTGTCTTGAAGTCAGAGGCCAGGAGCTGACGCATTTTCTGATGACCAACGCGAAACCAGGAGACGTTGGAAGGTAAACGAATAACCTGCTCAGAGGTACTGGTTCCCACAAGGACCCGTGCATCTGAAAAGCTACAAGGTCTTCTCTCTTACCGGGCTGTCGTCAAAAGGTAAAGAGCTGTTTACAAACGTACCTGGGGTTTAGCAGAAGTCGGATGGAAAGTGTCATTTCTGGTTACCCTCAAGATAAATAACTTCCTCCTTTAACCTCTCCTTCTTAAATTTCTCTATCTCCAATTCTAAGCTGGAAACTATATTTAAGCTAAAGAGCCCTCAGACTAAATATGTTAACATCCTGTATTTATGTCTGTTGTGTTGTAATTTAACTGTGCTGACGTGTTAAATTGAAAGAAAGTGAAAGCTGCTCACTGCACCACCTGGTGGTGGTTGGGTTAAATGCAGAGGCCAATTTCGTCTGTCAAGTATGGGAAACATACACAGATGACAAAAATGTGAAATTTATTTTTTATTTTTATCATGTCAATCAAGTGTAATGGTGTTAATTTAGTTGATTTATTTTAAATAAATGGTAGTGTCTTTGACATATCAAACTAAGTTAACGTCTCTGTCACTTAATGGCTTTATTTATTTATCCATCATAAAGATCACAGAAATATTGGGTAAACTGAAAAAGAAAAGAATCCGTGAAATTACTATTCAATCTGAATAAGTAAATTAATTAAGGATAAAGAGGTCAGCTTAATACTGACCCCTGCTAAAATCCTTTACATCTGGGTGGCACCGTATGTGTTTAAAGACACAATCTGGTGGTCTCCCTCATGTTTACTTCAATAGTTTCGTTCCACCTTATGCACCACATGTGATATGAATGACACACATTGACCTTGAGAACTGAAAGAACAAATTATGCTTCATAGCATCCTCAGTAAAATGCTTAGCCTCCCCTTAGCACCTGCAGAAAATATCTCTGGAGCCGCCACTGATCGCAGGCCACCTGCGGCTTCTAGGACTCGCCAGCATGTTGGAAATGACCTTGGAGGAGCCTTGTAAGCACGGAATAGTGGAATGCCCACTAATCTGGCCGTTTTGGATCTTGAAAGTACTAGCAGGGCTCAAGGCTGACAAGAACAAAATATAAAAAAAATAAAATAAACAGTCTGAAAAAAATCAACGATTGTGGCTTATCTGAATCTAACTCCCCCGGTTGGCCTTGACAACAGGCCGACTTATCGAATTTCTCCTAGGATATGTGTAAACTAAGGAAAAGCTTAATCTATTGCAACCCCACCCCCGCAAAAAGTTCTGTGAAGGCTTAACAGAGCTGTGTTGGCTGACCAACATCTTATCAGGACTATGGACTATCTGGAAGTGCTTCATGGACAAATTTCACTGCATTGCCATCAAATGCATATGTAATGTGTCTATAAATGTGATTTCTGGCAGAGGTTTTTGATGTCTTAAATCATGTCCTGATAGGACAAGGTGAGAGGGGATCTTTTTTTGTAATGCCACTGTCCAATCCTCATGGATTTTCCCCCCGTTTCTATCTAAAAAACAATTCTGATAAAGAATAAGGGGCCGCACTCCAGTAGCAGCAGCAACGTGAACTCAGGACAGTATTACACTTTTATTATTTCATTTTATGCTCATGTTCATTAAATGTTTAGTGTTTTAGTGTTGGTGTAAATTTGCATACTTTTATACTACTATGCAAAAACTTAGGACAGTGTTACACTTTTACTATTTTATGCTTATGTTTATTAAATGTTTTAGTGTTTAAATGGTTACTGTTGCACCGAAGGACTGAGAGAAACGCAATTTCAATCCTGTGTATGTCCTGTACATATTGTAGTTCTGACAATAAAGTTGACTTTGACTTTGACTTTTGAACTCCGCCCATCTTTCGGATGACTATACGAACATAATTTCACTGTATTTCGGTACAATGATATTAAAGCTTATTCTGATGCATGTCTGTAGGCCTGTTTGTTTTTGTGTTTGTTAGCGGTTTGCTATATCAGTATGACAGTCCCTATCCACAGTATTCTTGGAGGTGTCTCTGTAGAAGCGAATGTGCATTGTACTTCCTGTCCGACACCGGAAGTGCCTGTATTCCATTACCGGAGTATGGATCGCGGGTGTTTTTGAAAGTTATTTTCATTCATTTTATCGGAGCAAACACAGCTTTTGTTTAAACGGAACGTTTACTGAAATGTCCTACCGGGGTTCAGGTACCTGCTGTGCTGTTCGCGGCTGCACCAACAACCGGACCAAGCTAAATCTTTGGCTAAAACAACAGTGTTTTCAACACGGACCCAAAACAAAGAAAGAGTGTTCCTGCATCCTACTCTATGGCTGTGTCTGCGCGATCAGGTAACATCTGTAATTTCTTTTTATTCAGGGAGGGTTTATTAATGAGAGTTTTGGATGATTTACTGTCTTAAAATGATGTATGTCAGGCGCGACCGGTATCTTTAGCCGAGTTAGCTGCTAATAAACCTTAGCCGAGAGGCCGGAGCAAACACGTTCGCTATTTATGTAGTTTTAAATTATGTCTGCGCGATCAGGTAACATCTTTTTATTCAGGGAGGGTTTATTAATGAGAGTTTTGGAAGATTTATTGTCTTAAAACGATAGATCTCAGACGCGCCGGTATCTTTAGCCGAGTTAGCTGCTAATAAACCTTAGCCGAGAGGCCGGAGCAAACGCGTTCGCTATTTATGTAGTTTTAAATTATGTCTGCGCGATCAGGTAACATCTTTTTATTCAGGGAGGGTTTATTAATGAGAGTTTTGGAAGATTTACTGTCTTAAAACGATAGATCTCAGACGCGACTGTGACTTTTAGCCGAGTTAGCTGCTAACAAACCTTAGCCGAGAGGCCGGAGCAAACGCGTTCGCTATTTATGTAGTTTTAAATTTTGTCTGCTACATCTGTAATTTCTTTTTATTTGTCACTCCTCTTTTAACGAAACGAGTGGTGTTCCCACATTTTTAATGAACTAAAACAACAAAGTTTGGACTGTCTTCAACTGTATTACTCGCATGTAAACAAACGGTGTTTCTGGTCAACCGGAAGTTGTGTGCACATTTCGCGCAAAGCATCATGGGGCGTAGGAATACTGTGGATACCGCTTCACATTACTTGAGGAGGTAGCCGTAGATGAGTGGTTACAGCAGTCGTCCTCCACTGGGAGAGTTGGGGGTTCGATTTCACCAGCAGTCACAGGCTGAAGTGTCCCTGTGAAAGACACTGAATCCTTCATTGCATCTGATGTGTGTCCATTGGTGTGTGAATGTGATCTAAAGCTCTGATTAGTCTCTACAGATTCAGAATATCTTTGTAGAGATGTACCGGTAATAGAGTGCTGTATTAGTGTATGTGTAATAGGGCTGGGCGATATGAAC
>JBBPBX010074231.1:0-17627 GCA_038048925.1 Garcialebias charrua
TGCAACAGTAACCATCTAAACACTAAACACTAAAACATTTAATAAACATAAGCATAAAATAGTAAAAGTGTAACACTGTCCTGAGTTTTTCATAATAGTATAAAAGTATGAAAATTTACACCAACACTGAAACACCAAACACCCCTGAAACACCAAACACCCAATGAACATAAGCATAAAATGAAATAATAAAAGTGTAATACTGTCCTGAGTTTTTACATACAGCAGAAGAAGCTGAAACTAGCAGAAATAAGCACAAAGCAGCATAATCTGAATAATCTAAAATATCTGAAACAATCTGAAATCTGAAAAAATCTGAACTAAGCAGAAATAAGCAAAATAAAGTTGAAATTATCTGAAAAAAGCTTAAGATAGCAAAAACAGCTGAATATTATCTGAAATAGCAGAAAGGTAGTAGTATAAAAAGTATAAAAAGTATATCTATAAAATAAACTGAAGGTTCTAGCATTGACATTTGCAAAGAGTGGCACAGCAGCATATAAGTTAATGTACTGTACACAGTATATGTATGAGGTAGTTGATGTTGGTATAGAGGTGGCACACAGGTTAGGGTAAAACGCCTGATTAATATTAATCACACATAGTTACTGAGTGATTTGGGCCAGGAGAGAAGTGATTTGTCTGATCATTAGGAGCTGAAGAGCCTGGTTCTCTAACCTCTTAACCTACAGCCTAACACAGTCTGTCCCCAGATCACATTTCTGTAGCCTTCAGGGTAAGGCTGCTAATCCCTGTCACCTAATCTCAGATTGACACGATTATCCAGAACAGGTTGGTGCTTCAATATAAGAGGACTGCTTGCATTTTTTGCTACTTCAGGAACATTAATCAAAACCTGACCCCAAACAGGTCCAAGGAGACGTAGAGTCCCTGCAACGGATCTTTTACGGTCAGCGTCCCTCCTCTAGCAAATCCAATAAAAGGATCTACACACATTTATCCTGCTGATGTGTGTGTGTGTGTGTGTGTGTGTGTGTGTGTGTGTGTGTGTGTGTGTGTGCGTGTGTGTGTGTGTGTGTGTGTGTTCTTCTTAAGTGAACTCAAACTCCTAATTTTACCATTTTCTGCACGCTGTATGGAACGCTTCAGTTAAAGGTTCAGTATGTAATTTCTGGAACACGCTGGAACTTAGGAAAATTTTGAACAGAGACACGTTTCTGGTCCCTCCCCCTCAGAGCCATATATGGCTCTGTTACCCTTGCTCTGCTGAAATTCAAATTCAAGCTCTGTTTTTATTGGCTGATTCAAATTCAAGCTCTGTTTTTATTGGCTGGTTACAAACTCTGTTTTTATTGGCTGGTTAACGGCGTGTCACTGTGGCTTTTTAGAAATGCTTTTAGAGAAGCAAGGGGACAATAGTTTTTTTCAGAGATTACTTGTCTAAAATCAGTCTGTCAGGAGATAGTGACAGAGTGAAGAAATATGTTAAATATATATTGTTAGAAAAGTTACATACAGCTCCTTTAAAGTACAATAATTTAGAATAAGGTTGTTTAATTTGATGTAAACATTTGGAGCAACTCCTCTCTTTACATTTGATCACCAAGAAGCAAAGAGTGACTCAGTTAGGACAGGAAATAAGATGAGGCAGATGGCTGGTGTTTAAATCAGCCATGATCCCTGACCGGCTCACCCTTCTGAGGACACTTTTGTCCTTTAACACCATTACTAAGCACAAGGCTGCTGACTTCCTGCTTCAGCAAAAAAGCATTTTCTCTTTTATAAATTAGTAAAATGACCATTTATACATAGATTTAAATATGAACCAGCCACTATGAAGTAGAAGCCAGTGTATCTCTTGTGCTGGTCCTAAGCCAGGTAAATGTTGAGGGTTGTGTCAGGAAGGGCATCCGACGTAAAACACTTTTGCCAAAACTAGAATGCGAGTTCATCAAAGCGAGATGGAGAATGATGCCTCGCTGTGGTGAACCTTGAAGAGGGAAAAGCCGAAAGAAGAAGAAGATACCTAGGTTTATATACAATCAATAAGGGCATCTGGAATAAAACAACTGACAAATTGTTCTTGAGTTTGATCACTGCAGAGGGAGCACCCGAAAGAAAAACAACATACAGTACCGGTATGTATAAAACCTTTTCTGACTCTCATGATACATTCACTTAGTGAGTGTCAAGCTTTGGAAATAAAAAAGTGTGAAAGTGAACAAATAGGTTGCAGATCACTGGTCTACTGTATATTGTTTCATTATACACTGCCAGGCCCCCCAAAAAGTTGCCACCTGGATTTAACTAAGCATATACTGTAAGTACGAGCCTCCTATTGGATAATTATTGCATGGGCGATTATCTTTCAGCTGACAACAAGTTATTTAACTCCAACTGGTGCAATGAGTTGCTTCTCATTTCTTAAACAACCATGTTGAAAGACACATCACGTGGTCGTGGAAAAGATGTCAGTCTGTTTGAGAAGGGTCAACTCATTGACATGCATCAAGCAGAGAAAACATCTAAGGGGATTGTAGAAACTACATAACTGGGTTAAGAACTGTCCAACGCATTATTAAAAACTGGAAGGATAGTGGGGACCCATCGTCTTCAAGGAAGAAATGTGGCTGGAAAAAAATCCTGAATGATCGTGATCGGCGATCACTTAAATATTTGATGAAATGAAATAAAAGAAAAACAACAGTAGCACTCAGGGCTATGTTCAATAGTGACAGTAAGAGCATTTCCACACACACAATGTGAAGGAAACTCAAGGAATTGAGACTGAACAGCTGCATAGCCTTAAGAAAACCACTAAACAGTGAGGCTACCTGGAAAACCTCTTACAAATCTTGGAATAAAAATGGACTCTCGTCTTACATTTGAAAATCACATTAAGCATCTGTTTAAAACTTGCTTCTTCCATCTTCGAAACATCTCCAGACTTCGCCCATCTCTAACTTTTTCTGATGCTGAGAAACTCGTCCATGCTTTTGTCTCCTCCAGGCTCGACTACTGCAACTCCCTGTTTATTGGAATCCCTGGTAAATACCTTCAGAAGCTTCAATATATTCAAAACAGTGCAGCAAGGATCTTGTTGAGAGTTCGTAAATTTGAACATATTACACCCATTCTCCATAACCTTCATTGGCTTCCTGTCGCCTACAGAATTCAGTACAAAACTGCTCTCATTACACATCAATGCTTACACGGAACTTCACCTGATTATCTAAAGGACATTCTTGCACCATATTCATCCACCCGGTCTCTACGGTCACAGAACAGTCATCTACTTCACATTCCGAGAACCAAATTAAGGACCATGGGAGACCGGGCATTCTGTGTGGCTGCCCCCCGCCTATGGAACTCCCTCCCTGACGACCTGAGAGCTCCACAGTCACTGGTTGACTTTAAACAAGGCTTAAAGACCTTTCTTTTTAAGCGAGCCTACTCTGCCTCCACATGATTTTATATTTGATCTTAGTTGATATTATTATTGATTTTACTTGTTTTATCACTTGTTTTTATTTGATCTTTGATTTTTGTTGCACTTTGTAGCACTTTGAGATTTTTATTAATGAAAAGTGCGTTATAAATTAAATTCATTATTATTATTGAAAAAAAAGGCTTCAATTTGCTAGGGAGCATGAAGATTGGACTCTGGAGCAATGGAAGAAGGTCATGTGGTCTGATGAGTCCAGATTTACCCTGTTCCAGAGTGATGGGTGCATCAGGGTAAGAAGAGAGGCAGGTGAAGTGATGCACCCATCATACCTAGTGTCTAGTCATCAATGCAAAGATCTTGGTGAAAAATGAATGCAACACTGGAGGGAAATAGATCTTGTGACATTGCAGAAGTTTATAGAAACAATGCCACAGTGAATGCATGATGTAATCAAAACTAAAGGTGGTCCAACGAAATAGGCAGTGTATTTTCAAGAGAAAACCTTTGATCAAACGTCTGATATAAAAGCTGTGTGATCAAAGCTCTTTGTTTTAAGTTTATATTCATATCCTCCATACGAACTGGTTTGAGTAAAAAATAAAAAAATAAAAAAACTTTTTTTTATTGATACATGTGACATTGTGTTGCTCTTAAAGTGATCTTGTAACCTTTCAGTCAAAGTTCTTAAGCTGCCATAAAAATTAAATTGGAGGGAGTTTGTATCTTTTTTGTTTTCAGGATTGTAATTATTAAACTGATGCTTTAGTTGGGAACTAGGAAATAGTGTGTGTGTGTGTGTGTGTGTGTGTGTGTGTGTGTGTGTGTGTGTGTGTGTGTGTGTGNAGTCACTGGTTGACTTTAAACAAGGCTTAAAGACCTTTCTTTTTAAGCGAGCCTACTCTGCCTCCACATGATTTTATATTTGATCTTAGTTGATATTATTATTGATTTTACTTGTTTTATCACTTGTTTTTATTTGATCTTTGATTTTTGTTGCACTTTGTAGCACTTTGAGATTTTTATTAATGAAAAGTGCGTTATAAATTAAATTCATTATTATTATTGAAAAAAAAGGCTTCAATTTGCTAGGGAGCATGAAGATTGGACTCTGGAGCAATGGAAGAAGGTCATGTGGTCTGATGAGTCCAGATTTACCCTGTTCCAGAGTGATGGGTGCATCAGGGTAAGAAGAGAGGCAGGTGAAGTGATGCACCCATCATACCTAGTGTCTAGTCATCAATGCAAAGATCTTGGTGAAAAATGAATGCAACACTGGAGGGAAATAGATCTTGTGACATTGCAGAAGTTTATAGAAACAATGCCACAGTGAATAAATGATGTAATCAAAACTAAAGGTGGTCCAACGAAATAGGCAGTGTATTTTCAAGAGAAAACCTTTGATCAAACGTCTGATATAAAAGCTGTGTGATCAAAGCTCTTTGTTTTAAGTTTATATTCATATCCTCCATACGAACTGGTTTGAGTAAAAAATAAAAAAATAAAAAAACTTTTTTTTATTGATACATGTGACATTGTGTTGCTCTTAAAGTGATCTTGTAACCTTTCAGTCAAAGTTCTTAAGCTGCCATAAAAATTAAATTGGAGGGAGTTTGTATCTTTTTTGTTTTCAGGATTGTAATTATTAAACTGATGCTTTAGTTGGGAACTAGGAAATAGTGTGTGTGTGTGTGAGGGGGATGGGGGGGTATAGATAACGTCTAATAGAAGTAGAAACATCTGGCAGTAGCTGAATTCTGCTGGAATGCTCTAACTTCAACCTGCTTACAACCTTTCAAAATGTCTGCAGATGTTTATTAAGTTGGTAATATAGTCGTAGAAATGCATCATTTAGCAGTTCATGCATAGTTTCTTAGCAATCGGCTTAGAAAAATTCACTCCCACCACCATCTGCTCCTCTACGATTTGCTCTTTAAATTTATGCCATGTCACTGTTTTTTTTTAGGAACTCACAAGCTTGTGATTGGTTGCATTGGAGTCATCGTCCGGGTATGGCTTTGTGACACCCATGGCCACGCAGTTGGCAAAAATGGCAAGTAAAATAAAAATATCAAATGGCTTGGGGATGGTAGTTAAGGTTTCATCGGGCTTCAGGAGTTCTTCCACAGAATAAACATCTCAACATCTAAATGTGACATGGGTGAAAACACGCACAATGCTAAACAGCAACAAGTGACAAAGGATATTTCCACTCCACCAGGGCCAGGGCTGCCATGCGGATGGGGTTGCTCAGAGTGAGGCAGCAAAGGGCTCGGGGGGCCCTGAGGGCAGACTTGTTGGCCTGCATCGCTTTCTTGGCCCCCCCTCCTCGCTTCCTGGCCGAGCCAGTTGATCCGAGGGTGTCGGATTTGCCCGCCTCCCCCACAGGCGGGACATCTGTACACAAAAAGGTAAAACAAAAAAGTCCAACATGAAATACGCTGCAGGAGAATTCACAGACAGGTCCTGCTCCCTCAGTGTTTCTTTGCCTTACAACCTGGAGTTTAAATAGATTATTAATCTACATAAAATGTCCACATTAACAAAGCAAAATGGGGAAGATATCCATCCATCTATCTATCCATCCATCCATCCATCCTATCTTTACCCACTTCTTCCATTTTGGGTCATGGCATGGGGGTCACTGGTGTCCATGTCCAGCCATTACTGTGCAAGAGGTGGGGTACACCCTGGACATGTCTCCAGTCCATCACAGGGACACATAGAGACAATCGAGACAAACTTCACTCTCTCACTCACACCTAGGGACAATTTAGAACAGGGGTGCCCAATACCTCAATTGTAATCTTCCGGTTGATCGCAAGGTATTATGGGTATATTGCATGACATTAAAAAATAGACGTCAGCCTATCACCCATGTATGAAATTTGGCAGCCAGTCTGAGGCCTCGATTATGCAACGTGAAACGTTCAGCCGTTCATTTACAGACAACAGCCCTCGTTCTCTCTGTAACTGAAGGTTTCTCAATCCAGGTGCTGATGTTCAGGAGCGCCCCACCCCCACACAGAGGTATGAAATGCTCCAAGTGTGCAGTTGCACATGGTGCAGTCCAAAGTTGTTCTGCACTAACAACAGTTATAATAAATGGCAGAGAGCAGAGTGTTTTTGTTCTGCTCACTCTTTTTCAGCATGTAGGAGTGAAACTGATGAACTCCAGGGTCCAAAGAGACGTTGGTGTATTCACCAGTTTGGACCAACTGTCATGCAGATGCTGCATGTGCAATGAATGCAGCTGAGCCCGGCATCAGGGTTGCCAGATAAATTTAAAATGTCTGAATTACCTCTTCCTTTTCTGTGCACATGTTCAACAAACACAACACACACCTCATCTTAGAATATCTTTACTCAGCACATATGACAGTACAGGTCAAAATACTACCATTTTAAAGCCACAGTACTAGAGTACCACAGTACCACAGTACTATAGTTCATAATTTCTTATCTGGCAACCCAACTCATGTTGCTGTGTTCATTCGTGCTCATCTGCTCACACAGACTCGTTCGTGCTGCTGTTCAGCGTATTGTTTTTAATACTACTAGTGCTTAGCGTATTTTTATTATTTTTTCTTAGTTCATATTATTACTGTTTTTCTTTTACATTTTATTGTTGGATGTAACTGGGACCCTGTGTACACAATTTCGTTCCACCACATGTACCACATGTGGTGTGAATGACAAATAAAGAAACTCTGACTCAACTGACATAAAAACTAGTGTTTTCATGTAAACCCGCTCATTTTTTATTACCCCCAATAAACACTAAAGTTTCCAGAGGTTGTTCTGTGTAAACGGAGCCTTATAGCAGGTAGATCACTTTGACATGGTCATTTTACAAGGAGCTCGCATGCTGAAAAAGTGTGGACACCCCTGATTTAGAGTTACCAATCAGTCTAACATGCATGTTTTTGGTCTGTGGGTGGAAACTGGAATACTAGGAGAAAACCCACACATGCACGGAGAGAACATGAAACCACTCAGAAAGGTCCCCTGGACGAGATTCAATCTGGCAACCTTCTCGTTGAGAGGCGGCAGCTCTATCTACTGCACCACCTTGCCACCCACTGGGAACTACAGTATACAGTATATAAAACTGAAAAATGTTGCATACGTTTTCACTCACTTTGCTTTGATTTACCTTCAAAAGTCACATACAGTATTTGGTTAAAAAAGACCTGTGGGCGATCTACGTTTCATTATCTCAGTGCACATACCTGTACTCATGACACCAGTGCCACACCTCTAAGCAAGAGCCAACATGAAGACCAAGCAACCCTCCACACAAGTTAAGAGACAAAGTTGTGGAGAAGTACAGCTCAGGGTTAGGCTGTAAAAATATTCCAAACAAGCTGGGCAGCTCTTCTGCACAGTGGGGATTATCTGTCCACTGGACCTCAGTGAGCAGCCCAGAGCTGCTCATCAAACTGGCCACTGGAGACTCCCCAGTCAACGTGGAGCAGGCTGCTGTGGCCACATGAGCTTAAAATTAAACATTTAGCCATGAAGGACAACAAAACGCCTGTCATAAATCCACAGCACCCCCCTCTCATCATGCTGAGAACACCATCACCACAGTGAAGCACGGTGGTGTCAGCATCATGCTATGGGGGTGCATTTAAAACTAGTCCTGACTGGAGAAAAAGTTTGGACTTTTATAATTTATTTTAATTTAATTTAACTAAGTTTCATGTATTAAGTGGTTTGATGTAGCGTTTGTACAGTGGGTGTAGTTAAACACACCTAATTCTTCTGTTTGTTTTTTGTCATTATTTTTTTCTTTAAGCATAAAACAGGTTGATTAAATAAATTTTAAAAAGTCAAGTTGAAAGACAACAACACAGAAAATCACATCTTTGTATCTGATTGTAATACAGTATGTGGGAAACTTTTTTGTTGTAAAACATGGAGGCGATCTTGTTAATGGCCTTTGATAAAACTTTAAACAAATCTCTGTTTGTTCTTCTGTCAGCTGACTCATCACCTCTGTCAGCCCGTGTGATATTATCTAACACGGGGTTTAATTATATCAGATTGTAACGGAGGTGTTTTGTCCTGCAGGTCTCGTACAATAAGAGCAGATGTGACCTACTTCTTTACAGGCATGGACTGAACAGTGAACACCTGCTGGGAAGGCCTCAGATTTAAACACACACTTTTATCATCTTAAATATAACACGGGCACATAGAAAACATTGTCAGATCTCCGGTTTTATTCCATGCAGGCCTCCAGAAACTAACAGAGGATGTAAACGTCTCTGTTCATCTCTATGTATGAAGGGTGCACAACGCTCACACGACCGTTTTAGAGTGAATTGATGAATCTTTAATTTCAGTGTATTTTCTAAACAAACACAAATCATTAAAATCATTTAGCTGTTTATAGTTACTCCTGCACAAGATTAACAATCTTACTTGCTGTTTTAACCATTCATATATCAAAATGTTCAGCTCCATGGGGTATGGTGGGCTGGGACTTGTGGTTTTTGCAACTTTTATTATTATTTATTTACATTTACAAAGAATTATCTATTAAAATCCCTAAAAATATTTTCCACTCCTTGAACACTGTTTTTTTAGAAAGTAGCTTTAGTATGCTTGCTCTGTTTTGGCTGCTTTTAGCTACAGTTTTGCTAATTGAGCTTAGATACTTTTACTCAATTCTTCTTTAAGGAACACTTTGGCTAACTTTCGCCTTTAACTTGTTTTGCTCATGTGAGCTTTTAGCCACAGTTTTGATTATTGTAGCTGCTACAGTTTAGCCAATTCAAGCTTTTAGCTACAGTTTTGCTATATTTTTGTTTAAGCTGCTGTTTAGCCATGTTCTTGCTAATTGTAGCTCTGGTTTGCTCACTTTAGCTTTGTTCTAGAAATTTTGTGTTTTTCGCTAGTTTTGTTTACACTTTTAGCTACAATGTTTCTAATTTTAACTTTTAGCTATAGTTTAGCTCATTTTAAATTTGAACTAATTTTGCTACACTTAACTTTTAGATACAAAATTAGCTGACTTGAGCTTCTAGCTTCATTTAGTTTGAAGCTCGTTTTGAATTTTTAGCTTTTAGCTCCAGTTTGGCTACATTTACCTTTTATATACTGTTTGTAAATTTTATCTTTCAGCTAAATTTATTTGCTCATTTTAGTTTAATTTGTTTTTACTAACTGTTACAGTTTTGCTAATTGTGGCTCTTAGATACTTTTACTTTGGTTAATTTTCAATTTTAACTTCAGTTTTGCTCATTTGAGCTTTTAGCCACAGTTTTGACTATTGTAGCTGAAAGCTACAGGTTTGCTAATTCAAGCTTTTAGCTATTGTTCTGAACATTTTAGCTTTTGCTGATACATTTTTGTTTAAGCTGCTCTTTAGCTAACTTTACAGTTTAGCTAAGTTCTTGCCAATTTTAGCTCGTTTGCTCAGTTAAGCTTTGTTCTAGCGAATTTTAGCTTTTAGCTAGTTTGTTACTTTACACTTTTAGTTACAGTTTAGCTCATTTTACATTTGAACTAATTTTGCAACACTTTAGAAACTATATTTTCTGACTTGAGCTTCTATAGCTTCATTTAGCTTTTAGCTCCTGTTTGGCTACTTAAAAAAAAATCTCCAGTTTGTAGATTTCATCTTTCAGCTAAAATTATCTGCTTATTTTCTTTTTGTTTTAAATAACTAACGTTTAGCTAGAGTTCTTCTGATTGTGCCTGTGTTAATGTGAAGGTCATTATTTTAAAGAGCATTCCCTCTGGTCTTCATGAAGTTCCTGTGTTCAGACTCTTACCTTTCTTTGCAGCCTCCATGTCCTGTTTCCCACCAAGAAGTCACAAACCTGCACCCTGATCAGATCACAGACATGAACTGAAGAGGAACACTTATGAATAAAAATAAATACATAATAAAAGTCTGCATCCCGTCATTCTTCTGTCCACAGCTGCAGAGTTCATGGCAGCTTGTTGCAGAGGATGAAGGAGCTGAGAGGAGCAGCAGAGTGTCCTCGTGCTCAGCCGGCTGGATTAAAGCAGTTGAGCCGGTTAAAAGGATGACAGGAGATCTGTCAGCGCGAGGCTGGAAGAAGAACAAGGCCCTCTGAGTCCACTCACAGTTTAAACAGAGTCCAGAGAAGAAAACCAAGATGGAAAGCATAGAGGTGAAACTCGTTTTCAGGACTCTGGACAGAAACAAGGTGCAGTGCAGCGGAACTTCCGGCAGGGGGCGCACGAGCACAGCAGCTGATCACACGCTCGCTATAAGAATAAACAGATATAAGACAGATATAAGAACAAAAACGTGTCATCTGAACATTTTTGTCCTCCATCCAGAGGACTTCCCCAGTCTACGGCTAACCTTCTGTCCCATAGGTAGCCTTCACTGCTGTGTTTCAAGTCAACCTCCTGGAATCTCAGAAGTAGACTTAGCACCTGGAGACAGTGATTCACGCATTCATTACATCTAGGCTTGATTACTGCAATTCACTTCTGTTTGGCGTCAGTCAAGCCACCATTGCACGATTGCAACTGGTTCAGAACGCAGCTGCCCGATTTTTAACCAGCACACGCAAAAGAGAGCACATTACACCAGTCTTGGCCTCCCTTCACTGGCTACCGGTTCATCTTCGAATCCAATTCAAAATTCTCATGTATGTCTACAAATCGCTGAACAGTCTCGCCCCCGCCTATCTCTCAGATCTGATACACCCATATGTCCCTCCACGTGCTTTGAGGTCAGAGGATCAGGTGCTCTTGATAGTTCCAGAAACTCGCCTTAAGCGCAGGGGTGACAGGGCGTTCTCTGTAGCAGGCCCAAGACTCTGGAACGAGTTACCGCTGCTCATCAAACAGGCCCCCTCCCTCTCGGTTTTCAAATCCCGGTTAAAAACTCACTACTACTCCATCGCTTTCAATGCCAGCTGATTTGTACTGGATCGTTTGATTTATGATCTGCAATGTTTTTATGTTTTTCGTGTTGTACTTCATTGTATGTGTTGCCTGTTGCGTGTTTGTTTGTCCAGCACTTTGGTGTGGACTTGTTCCTGTTTAAAGTGCTTTATAAATAAAATGGTATGGTATGGTATAGACTTTATGCAAAGCATCCATCCAAAACAATCATCATACAACAATCATGTTTTAGGCCAGATGGCCAACTTGCTACTCACAGAAACAGCCTGAGGACAACCAAGGCCAAAGTGGTTCAGGATAAGTGTTGTAAACTCAATCATCCAGGTAAGTCTGTTTTTTATATAAACAGCTAACGCTGTCATTTTTGTATGAGCAAAAATTTGGCGAGATCGCTGAGAGTCACAACTCATTCTCTGACTCTTGTTGCGAATTCAAAAGGTTGAAGGAAGCTCTGAAACGAATGTGCAAATTTTATGTAGGTTTATTGTACATATAAGAATAAACCTTACAGCAACAACAGACCTCTCACCGAGCACAAGTCCACACACACCTCTTCGTTCGAAGGCGGACCACGGCTTTATACCTCTAGATGACGTCATCGCCTCGTGGGACCAATCCTGGAACCGAACCGCCTTGGAACCGCCCTAGAACTTCCCCTACTCTGTGAGTGATCCGCCGATCCGCCTCTCAGCCAACAAGCTATCAGCTCTGTATGTCAATCATCAAATGTTGGGTGTGTTGCATGTGCAGGCGTGTAACTCATAGATATCTTATATAGAACAGTTATAGTTATATATGATATCTATGGTGTAACTGTTCCCTAGTGAAAACAAAGCCCGAGAGAAAAACGTTCTGCCTAGTGTCACATTTCACATTATAAGGCAGAATTAAGTGAATACAAATAATGGAGCATAGTGGGTGTAATGTAATACTGATAGAAATATATTTCACTCTGATACAAACTAATTTGATATTGAAAATATTAGCAATTAACACCAAAAAAAAGTTAAATGTCATCTGGACAGTTTATGTTTTGGAAGAAAACTTTTCATCCTTCATCCGAAGGACTTGATCAGCCTGAGGCCTTCCATCAGCACTCATAAAAGAGACTTTAGCTCCTCTTTGAGGTGACACATTTTATTATCATTTAATGTGCCTAAATGAATTGGTTAAAAAACTACTTAAAAATATATAATTTATGTAACACAAAATGTCTAAACATTTTATGTATGACACAAAGGAACCTAAAATAATTGAGTTCACTTGAAAGACCGCCTTCTGATGTTGCTGGTGCCTTTTTGACTGAGAAGACCTTTGCATCAGGCATTTTTTCCTTCTACCATCTCTACAACATTGAAGATGCTCACCTTGTACTAAATCATTGGTAAGTGTTATTTTTTATTGTTTTGTCACGCACACACAACTGTATAGCAGTCATGATAACATTGTGTTACAACCTGACTGGCTCAGTGTTAGAATTTATGTCAAAGTAATGATGCTAATAGTATTAGCTACGTAACTTAACTGTTAGCATCTCCACTGAGGACAAGGAGGAAAGCAGGGTTGCATGAATGAGATAAAGGTAAGTGTATTTTATGTGTGTGATATAATTTGTTCGCAACTTTATTGTCTACGTATTGAAGTCGTATTGCACTTGACTTAGCCGCATATGCTAACTGAAGCAGCCCAGCCTTCTGATCCAATGCACAGTCGTGCATGCATGACTACTAAGTAAAGCTCTATTTATTTCCACCCTCTAATATATATATAACACTTTGATAACGTTCAAATAACTAACAGTAATTAATTAAAACAAATTTTTTATTTATTTACGGGCTCTTAAATCAACCGGACGATTGCTCACCGACCACATCCGGTCTGCGCCGGATATGGTCCGTAAATAAAAGCGTCCCCCTAAGGGGGTATTAAGCTTGATTTATACTTGACGCGTCGCGCCGCGCGCGAGGGGCGCGCGCCAGAAGTGACGCAATATCGCAGTCCCCGCCCCCTGCGCGTTGGCCCCGCGCGACGTCTTGGCGCGTGTCGCGCACCTCCGAAATTTTGAAACTCCGCAAGCCTAGTGCGCGCGGCGCCGCGCGCCACACCGTTGACTTTTGCCGTTGACGCCATGGACTGGGCTTTCAAAGAACAGCACTTTGCCATGCTCCGCCGTGCATCAACTATAAACAACGTGGCGAAACTATGAACGCAGCGCCGCGCGCCACGCTCTGCGCGCGCACGGCGCGCGCTCCAGCTTGCGGACCAAAGCGCGACTATAAAGCTTGATTTATACTTGACGCGTCGCGCCGCGCGCGAGGGGCGCGCGCCAGAAGTGACGCAATATCGCAGTCCCCGCCCCCTGCGCGTTGGCCCCGCGCGACGTCTTGGCGCGTGTCGCGCACCTCCGAAATTTTGAAACTCCGCAAGCCTAGTGCGCGCGGCGCCGCGCGCCACACCGTTGACTTTTGCCGTTGACGCCATGGACTGGGCTTTCAAAGAACAGCACTTTGCCATGCTCCGCCGTGCATCAACTATAAACAACGTGGCGAAACTATGAACGCAGCGCCGCGCGCCACGCTCTGCGCGCGCACGGCGCGCGCTCCAGCTTGCGGACCAAAGCGCGACTATAACTCAGCCTTACTCAGCCTTTACAGTGCTCTCTCTATAGCAGTTAGCAGCCAGTGTGTTACTCTGCAGCCTTTTGCTTGTTTTCAAAGAGTCAGACGAAGAGTTTTTAACATGGATGGTGAACTTATGGATGTTTCTCAGCGGCCTACGCGCCGCGTCAGCGCCTCATTTGCCCTGCCCAAAATGGCGGCCGGCCACAGAAACGAGCCCACACGAAGGACTTTAAAATCCTTGTGTTTATTTCTTGAATTCATTGTCCACTAAAATCTATTTAAATTAAAAATATTGCTTTTTGGGCCAAATACTGTTTGTTGATCAAATTGCAGTTAATCTAAGTTATTAATTTCAAACACTCTAATATATATTTATTGTCTTTTAACATAAATTTACATGGAGCATTTATTATTTCACACATCATCCAGAAAATAAGGTAACAGTCAAGACTGGAAGCAGTTACAACTAACGTTTATAGTGCGTCAACATTTTTGCTCATATTTTATTTTATTTTCCCCAACATGTGAGTGATAAACCCCCAAGGTACATCAATCATGTATAATATGTTATTTAAACTGTAACATTTTATAAATAAGTTCATTTTTAAGCAAATATTTTCTTGTATTTTGAATTCTTATTCCTGCTTTGATTAGACATTAAAGTTTGTCTTAAAAATTGCTATGTATGTAGTGCTATGCTGTGATATAAGTAGCATCAGTTACTAAAGATGACTTGGCTGAATTTAGTCTAACAGACACTGATGAAATATTTAGAAAATAAAAAATGGAACTAAAGAATAAAAAGGAGGTAGAAAATTAAATTACTAAACAAAACAATTATTTGAGAGAGAATAAAATTAGTCAACATCAATTGAGGTAATGGAAAAGATGGGGTTTAGGAGCAAAAACAACTAAAAATCAATACTTTCTGATCTTTTACAGTTTCATCAGTGTCCCACATCTGCTTGAGGCAACCTCTGAGTGACTGTAAGTAATTGTATTTTCTTAACAGTGACATAAGTTGGTTTGCATTGTTAATATTTGCTAAAGACATGTGCTGATTGACTTTGTTTTTCCTGTTCAGGACCCTGTATGTGGCAGTGCAAAGAATGTAGTGTGAACCTAACTAGCAGGTATTTGTTGTTGCAACATTTTCCCACGGACCCGTCATTAGAAAACCCGACCAGAACCACGGTCCTGGTGCCAGTCAGCTTGAAGCAGAGTTGGACCGTGTGCTGCCCGGTGAGCAGGGTGTAAGTTTTGGTCTGCTTTCAGGATCCGTAAAGGAATCAACATCCCGATCTCCACTCCTGGACGTCTGGTGGACCACATCCAGAACACCCTGAGCATCTCCTTCAGCGCCGTCCGCTGGCTGGTTCTGGACTAGGCCGACAGGTGACTGGCGCCAGTCCAGGTTGTCCGTGAACGTACCGCTAAGACTGAAGGTTCTGATCTCATGCTGCTTTCAGGATTTTGGACCTGGCCTTTGAGAAGGATCTGACGGTGATTTTAAACAACCTGAACTCCACGGGACCGGACCGTCAGAACGTTCTGCTGTCTGCTACTCTACACCAGGTTTGTTGTTGTTGTTGTTGTTGTTGTTGTTGTCATCTGCTACTCTGACACCAGGTCTGTTGTTGTTGTTGTTGTCGTCTGCTACTCTGACACCAGGTCTGTTGTTGTTGTTGTTGTTGTCGTCTGCTACTCTGACACCAGGTTGTTGTTGTTGTTGTTGTTGTCTGCTACTCTGACACCAGGTCTGTTGTTGTTGTTGTTGTCTGCTACTCTGACACCAGGTCTGTTGTTGTTGTTGTCTGCTACTCTGACACCAGGTCTGTTGTTGTTGTTGTTGTCTGCTACTCTGACACCAGGTCTGTTGTTGTTGTTGTTGTCTGCTACTCTGACACCAGGTCTGTTGTTGTTGTTGTTGTTGTCTGCTACTCTGACACCAGGTCTGTTGTTGTTGTTGTTGTCGTCTGCTACTCTGACACCAGGTCTGTTGTTGTTGTTGTTGTCGTCTGCTACTCTGACACCAGGTCTGTTGTTGTTGTTGTTGTCTGCTACTCTGACACCAGGTCTGTTGTTGTTGTTGTTGTCTGCTACTCTGACACCAGGTCTGTTGTTGTTGTTGTTGTCTGCTACTCTGACACCAGGTCTGTTGTTGTTGTTGTTGTCTGCTACTCTGACACCAGGTCTGTTGTTGTTGTTGTTGTCTGCTACTCTGACACCAGGTCTGTTGTTGTTGTTGTTGTCTGCTACTCTGACACCAGGTCTGTTGTTGTTGTTGTTGTCTGCTACTCTGACACCAGGTCTGTTGTTGTTGTTGTTGTCTGCTACTCTGACACCAGGTCTGTGTTGTTGTTGTTGTTGTCTGCTACTCTGACACCAGGTCTGTTGTTGTTGTTGTCGTCTGCTACTCTGACACCAGGTCTGTTGTTGTTGTTGTTGTCTGCTACTCTGACACCAGGTGTTGTTGTTGTTGTTGTTGTCTGCTACTCTGACACCAGGTCTGTTGTTGTTGTTGTTGTCGTCTGCTACTCTGACACCAGGTCTGTTGTTGTTGTTGTTGTCGTCTGCTACTCTGACACCAGGTCTGTTGTTGTTGTTGTTGTCTGCTACTCTGACACCAGGTCTGTTGTTGTTGTTGTTGTCGTCTGCTACTCTGACACCAGGTTGTTGTTGTTGTTGTTGTCGTCTGCTACTCTGACACCAGGTCTGTTGTTGTTGTTGTCGTCTGCTACTCTGACACCAGGTCTGTTGTTGTTGTTGTCGTCTGCTACTCTGACACCAGGTCTGTTGTTGTTGTTGTTGTCGTCTGCTACTCTGACACCAGGTCTGTTGTTGTTGTTGTTGTCGTCTGCTACTCTGACACCAGGTCTGTTGTTGTTGTTGTTGTCTGCTACTCTGACACCAGGTCTGTTGTTGTTGTTGTTGTCGTCTGCTACTCTGACACCAGGTCTGTTGTTGTTGTTGTTGTCGTCTGCTACTCTGACACCAGGTCTGTTGTTGTTGTTGTTGTCGTCTGCTACTCTGACACCAGGTCTGTTGTTGTTGTTGTTGTTGTCGTCTGCTACTCTGACACCAGGTCTGTTGTTGTTGTTGTCGTCTGCTACTCTGACACCAGGTCTGTTGTTGTTGTTGTTGTCGTCTGCTACTCTGACACCAGGTCTGTTGTTGTTGTTGTTGTCGTCTGCTACTCTGACACCAGGTCTGTTGTTGTTGTTGTTGTTGTCGTCTGCTACTCTGACACCAGGTCTGTTGTTGTTGTTGTTGTCGTCTGCTACTCTGACACCAGGTCTGTTGTTGTTGTTGTTGTCGTCTGCTACTCTGACACCAGGTCTGTTGTTGTTGTTGTTGTCGTCTGCTACTCTGACACCAGGTCTGTTGTTGTTGTTGTTGTCGTCTGCTACTCTGACACCAGGTCTGTTGTTGTTGTTGTTGTCGTCTGCTACTCTGACACCAGGTCGTTGTTGTTGTTGTTGTTGTCGTCTGCTACTCTGACACCAGGTCTGTTGTTGTTGTTGTTGTCGTCTGCTACTCTGACACCAGGTCTGTTGTTGTTGTTGTTGTCGTCTGCTACTCTGACACCAGGTCTGTTGTTGTTGTTGTTGTTGTCGTCTGCTACTCTGACACCAGGTCTGTTGTTGTTGTTGTTGTCGTCTGCTACTCTGACACCAGGTCTGTTGTTGTTGTTGTCGTCT
>JBBPBX010074233.1:0-10787 GCA_038048925.1 Garcialebias charrua
GTGAATGCAAACAATACACAGTAATTATAATTATAAACATTAAATCCGTGGATGCAAACAAAACACCCTAATTATATTTCTAAGCATGAATAGTAATAATAACTAATAATACTAACGTTCCCCGACTATGAAAAAAAAAAAAAAAAAGAAGAAAGAAAAAAAAGCTGGCTAATTATATTTCTAAACATTAAATCCGTGAATGTAAACAAAGCACTCTAATTATGTTTTTAAACACGAATGACTAACTAATAACTAATAATACTAACGTTCTCTGGGTATGAAAGAAAAAGCACACTGATTATTATTTCTACCCATTAAATCCGTGAGTGTAAACAGAGCACTCTGATTATATTTTTAAAACATGAATAATAATAATAATAATAACTAATAATACTGACGTTCCCTGAGTATGAGAAAAAAAAAAAACACTGATTATTATTTCTACCCATTAAATCCGTGAGTGTAAGCAGAGCACTCTGATTATATTTTTAAACATGAATAATAATAATAATAATAATAATAATAACTAATAATAATAACGTTCCCTGAGTATGAAAGAAAAGGCACACTGATTATTATTTCTACCCATTAAATCCGTGAGTGTAAACAGAGCACTCTGATTATATTTTTAAACATGAATAATAATAATAATAATGACTAATAATACTGACATTCCCTGAGTGTAAAACAAAGTACACTAATTATATTTCTCATTTTGCAATCGACTCGATGTACACACTCGCCTCTTCAGGGGACGTGAACACTCGTGTGGTTCCCTCATGCGTGATCTTCAGCCGGGCCGGGTGGAGCAGGCCGAACCGAACCCCCTGGACGCCGCGAAGCTTGCGGCGACACTCAGTGAAGGCGGCCCGCGCGCGAGCCGTTCTGGCAGTGTAGTCGGGGAACACAAAGATATTTGTACCGTTCACTTTGACCTGCTGCTGCTCCTTCGCCTTCGCCAGGATTTTCACACAGTCCGTGTGGTAGTGTAGCTTAGCCACAATTGGACGGGGCCGCTCGCCTGCCTTCGGTTTGGGTACTGGGATGCGGTGAGCGTGATCCAGCAGCGGCTCCTCCTCGAAGCCGAAGGCCTCCTTTAGCATCCGGGAGACCGCAGCCGTTGTAGCCGATGAAGGGTCATCCTCCGGGACACCGATAATCCGGATGTTCTGACGTCGGGACCGGGATTCAAAATCGTCACATTTATCCTCCAGCTGTGCCACCGTCTTCGTGAGGCTCTCGACTTTTTTCTGGAGGCTAACGATGTCATCTGTGCAGGTGGAGACGGACTTCTCCACCTCTGCTACCGTTAGCTTTAGCCCCGTGAAGTTCTCCTGCACTGCAGCTAGCCCCGATGATAGCTCCTTTTTGAAGGCGGACAGCTCGGCGTTGATCGACGAGAGACTTTCACCCAGAGCGGCATGGAATTCTGCTTTAATTATAGCAGTAAAATCCTCTCGGAGAACCACCAGCAGCTCCTGTTTGAGGCTGCCGACGTCACAAACTACAGCGGTAGCTACTGCATCAGACGGAGGAGGTGACCCAGGATAGCTCGAGGTTCCGCCACGAGGAGCAGGCCACAGGTGAGCTTCGATCGAACTTACTCCTTTAGCTCCTTTAGCAGACTTTGGTGGCATTTTGGCGATCGAACAGGAGATATGCGTAGAATGTGTAAGTTGTCTATTGTTTGCGGTCAAAATCGGAGGAAAGTGCCAGGCATTAGTTGGAAAACAGGCCAGTTCCGCAGGAGCGCACCTAAACACAACTTATCCCACCGCCATTCAGCCGGAAGTCGCAAGGAACACTTTAATCGTTGAATAAGAACGACCCTTTTCCAGTAAGTCCTGAAGGAACGTTAGTAGTTGAGCCAAGTCGCAAGCATAAGAAATTATATTTCTTTCTGAGCACCAGGCTTCGAAGATGTGCTTCTTTTGTGCGTGTAGAGACTGTGTTGACCCGGCACGGGCATTTGTATGGTTTTTACCACATTCTCAGGCAGGCCCGAAGCCATCAACCTGTCCTTCTTAGCTAACAGGCTGGAATTAATTCCAGATCCTGGCCTAAGCCAGTGTTTTTCAACCAGTGTGCCGCGGAACACCAGTGTGCCACGAGAGATCGTGTGGTGTGCCGTGTAAAATTAGTAAATTATGAAATTTTTATTAACTGGTGTAATTTCCTAACCGTGCGATAGGTGGCAGTATAGAGCATAGCGTCACACATTAAAACAAGAGAAGTAGCGGCGCATGAACGTGACGTGAGCAGTGAGTAAAACAAACCAACAGCGAGGATCTTCTCAAACAAACAGCAATGGAAAACTTTTTCAAAAGAAAAAATACTAAATCCGATCTGGTCCCTGGACAAAATTCGGACCCAGATGAAGGCCCAAGTGGAAATCAGAAGAAGGCAGAAACCGTGAACGTGAGACTGTACAGTGAGGCTTACATCTCTTTTGGATTTACTTTTAGCTATTTTGACATTGCTCCCATTTTCCACAACATATCTGTGCAAAGTGAGCTTCTCCAGCCTAACTGCCATGAAAATTAAAAGCAGAGAGTGACTGAGAGCTGTTGAGGAAGAGCTTTGTGTGTGTTTTGCTTCAATTCCTGCCAGAATATCAGCTTTGTGTTCATCCAAACAGGCACAGGTTTCACACTGAGTAAAATGTAGAGAGAATGGTAGCACTGTTCAGGTTTATTTGCAGTTTCATCCTCTTTAATTTTAAGACCATATTGTTGTGGCACTGTTCAGGTTTATTTGAAGGCATGTTAAGTGCAATTTCATCCTCTTTAATTTTAAGACCACATTGGTGTGGCACTGTTCAGGTGTATTTGAAGGCATGTTAAGTGCAGTTTCATCCTCTTTAATTTTAAGACCACATTGGTGTGGCACTGTTCAGGTGTATTTGAAGGCATGTTAAGTGCAGTTTCATCCTCTTTAATTTTAAGACCACATTGGTGTGGCACTGTTCAGGTGTATTTGAAGGCATGTTAAGTGCAATTTCATCCTCTTTAATTTTAAGACCACATTGGTGTGGCACTGTTCAGGTGTATTTGAAGGCATGTTAAGTGCAATTTCATCCTCTTTAATTTTAAGACCACATTGGTGTGGCACTGTTCAGGTGTATTTGAAGGCATGTTAAGTGCAGTTTCATCCTCTTTAATTTTAAGACCACATTGGTGGCACTGTTCAGGTTTATTTCAAGGCATGTTAAGTGCAATTTCATGTTAAGTGCAATTTGAAATAAGAAATATAAAACATGATAAAAATACATTTTTGTGTTCATTTCATTCCTATTCAAGACACTTTGATAAGAATGACTATATATTTAATATAGGCGGATACAGTGTATCTATGTTTACAATTTTGGTTGGTGGTGTGCCTCGGGATTTTTTCAATGAAAACACTGTGCCTTGGCTCAAAAAAGGTTGAAAAACAATGGCCTAAGCAACTGGACTGCGACTTCCTGTGCGAGTCTTTGAGGGTCAACCAAGTTGGGGAGTTGGCCTCCACGTTGATGTGTTAACATACTTCCCTGATCAAGTCTCCTCGAAGACAGATGAAGTCCTTTAATTTTATTAGATTGAGTCTGGACAGGAAAGCTACTGTTTCTCTCCAAGATAGGATTTATTGGATTGAGGGGTTGCTGCTTCTGTAAACGAGCAGACCTCCTGAGTCCAAATGTAGTCCCACCCAGTGGGGTACTGGTGTGTGAGGACAAGTTTGGTGCAACTTTGTGAGGAAAAACACGTGCTGCTCTTCCACCGCTCGAGCGTTGTATGTCCTTCATGAATAGTAAAGGAGCAGCAACAACGTGTGAACGTGGGGATGGTCCTTTGTGGCCGGCAGACTCAGGATAATTTGTTGATAAGGAGCCTAGTTTCCTTTCAAAGTCATGAGGAAAATTCTGGTTCGACTCCGATTCTTCAGATTCTTTTACACACACAGTAACGTGATCACAACCACTACTTCGAGGGTGTGAAAATTGTGTCTGCCTTGGGACCTCCGACGTGCTCTCCTGTGGTACAAACCTGTCACGTTTTCGTCTGGTTAATGTATTAGCCGGCCCCTTGCTCATAATGGAGCGGGGGCTGCGACACTTGCCCTTTCCTACCTGTCTCTGCGAAAGGTGTAGGGTCTGTTCACAGATGCATCTGTGTCTGTCT
Organism: Garcialebias charrua; assembly: GCA_038048925.1. Lineage (NCBI taxonomy): Eukaryota > Metazoa > Chordata > Actinopteri > Cyprinodontiformes > Rivulidae > Garcialebias > Garcialebias charrua. Next base: position 4,164 of record JBBPBX010074233.1, read on the forward strand.
TCTGGAGACAGGTCCTGAGGCAGCCTGCTGGGGCTTATTGAGTAGGCTGGCACCCCATGAGCCGTGAGGGAGGGGGATGTGGCCCCCCCTTTATGACGGCTGACAGACCAGAGAGGCCCGTACTGTTGACATTATTTGTGTTGGTGTGTTGTTGTTTTTTTTGAACGTCAATAAAACAGGGATGTGCTGTTTTATGAACTTTATTTGTGCTTACGTGCAACGACATACATGATTTGATGTCACTCACAGCAGGGAGATATGGTTTGTGCATGCAACAGAGTTATCAGCCATTTGTACTTTGCTACAAATAAAGTCTGAACAAGGTGCGAACACTCCCGTTACCGCGTGGGCGGGAGGCCGTCTGAAATGTAAACGTGGGCCTGGTTCATCAGGCACGTTTTTGGCGAGTGTCCCGGCTCGCCGAGGAGGCCCTATGCCTGCTCGCTTGGCGTGGGACAAACCTGTTTTTGTTCCATGCATGCTCGGAGCGAGATTGGCTCGGCGGGAGTCTTTGCCAAGGTTCCTCCTCGTATGCTATCCGCTTCTGCGGTGGCGCACGCGTCGTCGAGCGGTGCCGCGGCTGTGCAGGTCTGCCGCCAGCAGGTTCTCGGGGGGGGGCGAAACTCCGACGGGGAATGCCCACCCTGAGGGCTTCAGCCTGCCTGCGCCTTTGGTCCAGCTTGGTTTGGATTCGCTCCAAAGTCTGGCCAAAAAGTCCCTCCGCTTCTATCGAGTGGTGGAGAAAAGGCACCTTTTGTCCCTCCGGTAAATCCGTCAACGTCATCCACAGGTGGCGGATCGCGATGACCACTTCCGCCATACCTCTGCCCTGAGCCACAGCAGCTGACCCCATCATGCGGAGAACAAAGTCTGTTGCTCTGCGGGCTTCGTCCAGTAATTCGGCAGCAGCTTGCTTATCCGAGGTTTCCTGCAGTTGTTGGAGTTTTTCTGCGAGGTAAGCCTGCATCATCGCGGACGCGTTCATGGCGCGCGCCGCGAGTCCTTGAGCTCTGTAGCACTTCTCGAGAAGCGACGCTGAGGCTCTGCAAGCTTTGCTGGGGAGAGTCGGTTTTGTTCCTGATGACTTGGGAGCCAGGTGGGATGCCAGCGTGTCCTCGATCTGAGGCGCGTTGGCTAAACCCACCTGATCCATGCCTTCCACGTCGAGGAATTGAGAGAGAGGAAGGAGCATAGGCGCACGTGTTTGAGGCCAGGTGCGGGTCAGTTCCGTGAGGAAGTCTGGGAAGACGGGCATCCTTTGCCTTGTTGCAACCTGCTGTTTTGAATAAAAATAGTTCCCCGCCAGCCTCGTGACCTGTTGGCGAGGTGGGGGTTCCGGCCAGGGGATGTTCAACGCGTCCGCTGCTCTGTGGCACAGGTCGAACAGGGCCGGGATGGAGAAGTCAGTTTCAGGGAGCGCAGGTATCGGGGTCCTGGGGAGGTCCTCTCCCGGATCCTCGATTTCGACTTCTGGTTCCTCCACCGAAAATTCGCCCGAGGCTGAGATGGAGATCTCGTCTTCATTCATCATGCCCCTGGTGTCGAATTCGACTGTTAGGTCCACCATGGGAGCAAGCGGGTCAGGGGTGTTATCCCATTCGACGCACGTGCTGTAGTGTAGAGCCATGTGTTCGAGCTCTGGTGTCGGAGTGAGGGTCTCCCTGGTGTCCGGGTCCAGTGGACCAGCTAAGCTTCCCATGGCCTTGGCCACAAGGTCCACTTGTTGCCGCAGCACCGCATCCAGCATCTGGCTGCAGTGTGGGCAAGAGTCAGGCGCGTCCAGAGCTTGTCTTGCATGAAATATACCCAGGCAGACTGAACAGGCCTCGTGGGTGTCCGTTGCTGCGAGGGCGAATCCACAGCCACTGGGACAGGCGCGCGAGGTTGGGCTCGCCGTCCCGCTGGTTTTCCTTTGAAGTTTTGTCTTTCACTTTGCCTTCTCCGGAGGCATGTCCAAGACAAGGTGAGCGAGACCTTCCAGAATCCTTTTTCTTCGTTGTTCAGGTGTCTCCTCCGTCGTGTCGCTTTCGCTGGCTAGCCCGCTAGTATGTTAGCCGGGGTAGCAGTTGTGGCGTAGTTATTACACCGTTGTAGCGAAGCAACCTGTAGGGAGAGGAGAGAAAAAGACTTAGAGGTTATAGAAATGTGCTGGACTAGCTTTCGCTAGTCCAGCAGTACGCAGGGAAAAATTCTCTGTTCGCTCTGTGCAGGGAGCGAGCTTACCTCAGGTTGAGCGATGGAGCAGCAGAGAAGTCCCGCGAAGAGAGGTAGTTCAGGTTTTGCAAGTGAAGGCAAAAAAGAGACAGTTGGAGGGGCGTCAGTCACCTAAGTACCTAAAGGGCGGTACCTCTGGCGCGGGTGACGCCCCCTGCCGTAAAAGGCGTGAATGTATTCCTTCAGGTAATCGCGCGGGGGCGCAATTCCCATAGCAAGTATGTTGCACCGAGAGACCGAACTGAAAGGGAACCTTGATGGAGTGAGTCCGCAATAAAAACGAACCATGAAGTAGCGAGGGACTACTGTATACATACACCATTATGCAACTTATAAATAGCTTCATATGCAGATGATTTAGTAATCTTCTGTCCCTATTCTGCTGGCCTACAAGAACTGCTGCAGGTGTGCTCTGTTTATGGAAGTGACTTTGATATAAAATATAATGCGAAGAAAAGCAACATCATGATTGTGTGGAGCAGAGAAGACTCCAAGTTGATGTTCCCTGACTTCTTTCTGTCGGGCAACAGGCTGGATGTCAGTGATGAATATAAATATTTGGGGCACTATTTGACTGCAGACCTGTCAGATGATAGAGACATTTACAGACAATGTCGTATGCTCTATGGACAAGCCAACTCTCTAAGGCCAACTGCACTCCTTTGTACACCGCTCACCTGTGGAGACGTTATAAAAAGAGCAGTATGTATAGACTAACTGTGGCATATAATGATGGCCTTCGGATGATGCTGAGGGTACCTCGATGGAGCAGTGCGAGCAAAATGTTTGCAGATGCAGGTGTGCCTACCTGCCCAGCGGTGCTGCGTAACCTCATGTATAGATGCATGTGCAGATTGTCTGAATCTGAAAACTGTATCATCACTACACTGACCAACCCTGGACTAAGCTCTGTGAGATATTTTTCTATTTTAAGGACTCATTGGCAGATGAGCCTCTATAGGAAAGCTTTTTAATCTTTTTTAATCTTTTATTTTTCTTTTATTTCTCTATAGGAAAGCTTTTTAATCTTTTTTAATCTTTTTATTTATTTTTATTTATTTTTCTTTCCTTTTTATATGCTGTACATATATGGATCTTACATTGTGTCTGAAATAAAGAAACTACTACTACTACTACTACTACTACTACTACTACTACTACTACTACTACTACTACTACTACTACTACTACTACTACTACTACTACTAATAATAATAATAATAATAATAATAATAATAATAATAATAATAATAATAATACCATTATAATTATGAGTTCATAAGCATGCATTTATACATTCTCCACATTCTTTAAACACAACATATTTATACCCGTACACAAACACACATAAAATCATAATTAATCCCACTTTTCACACATTACCTTTCCAACTAGTTAGTAATTCCTGTCTGAAATGAATGACGAAAAAAAAAGAACTTTTCCACGATATTCTAAATTTTTGAGATGTGCTTGTACTTTGTATTAACACTTCATATAGACAAAAGTTAGATACTGACTGGTTTGTGCATATATATGGTTCCTGCTGTCAACATTCAGGAACTCAGGTTTCAAACAACTGACAACTGTTGTGAGGATCTTGAACATTTTTTTTACCTATTATGTTACTTTTAAAAATTCTTCCACACAATCATAAATTGTATTGCTATAGGACTACCAAAAAGTACATTAAAAGTACATAATATCAGATGACAAAATTAGATTAAATGTGCAGCAGGAACTATACCTAATTGCGTTAAACTGTCAAACTATCAACTCAGAATGCCACCACTCACTTGACACATTGCTGGCTACTACCCTGGACGCAGTGTCCAGAGTCACAGACTGTATTGTTTGGTTTTGAGAGCAAAAAGATGATTTTCCAATGAGAAACCCACAATTTTGGCAAGCGAGCAGTTTTTGTTGTGGTGAAGATACAACAGAATCAATCTCAGCCTTTGGTTTTCCCTGGTGATGGGCTCACTATTTGCCTTGCTGAAGCTTTGTTAGGGATTTATATATTCTGCACATGAATACGTCATCTTTCAGGCTCTGGAGTAATTATTCAGTGCAAAGTTTAATAATCATGGAGGTTCTTCTCTTTGGATCAGTGCTTCTTCAAATATTCTAGGCTTTAAGGGGATCTGGTAATGGTGAAAACCATAATGCAGTTGTCTACTTTTATTAAAGTATATGACTTTATAGCATGATGATGGAGTTGTGTCAAGCCTGTTGGGTTAAACATTAAAACATAACAGAGCTTATTAATTGTACTTAACCTGCTGCTGACCTGTCGGTCTTTATGCATCCTGGAACACTTTACCCACTTTCTCTAATTTATTAACGTGCACACACCTCTGACGCGATTAAACATTTAAGCAGCAAATGAACAATGTCTGTGTGCTGCCAGTTGTGGAAACAGCTTCACAGTGTTTGGTCCTTGCATTGAAATTCCAGTCCTGTAAAAGACACAAAACGTGGAGAGGAAAGATAACAAGCGCGCTCCTAATCTGCCTAAATGTGTTTGAAGCAGGTGCTTCCTGTAAAATGGGGACAACACACCAAGATCAAAGCAAATTGCTTCATAAATTCTGTCATCGCATTTTGCATTCCAAATGAAATGCCCTAGAAGCTTTGCCGTTTGGAGAAGTTAGAGAAAATACAAATTGCATCTTCGTTTTAGTGCGAGAATACCAGAAATGCTCGCAGGATTCATTTGCAGGTTTGATTTGATGGGAAGGCTGCTTTTTTTTTTAACAAGTACATGCAATTAATTGCTAATATAGAAAACAACATACTAAGACATTTACAGCATGGACAAAAGAAATTGTACAACTTTAGAAAAGGTCAATGGATAAATTAATGTCGTGTCAGCATGCATGCTCTAAGACATATCCAAAGATAAGTGACCATGAAACGAAACTGTACACAGTTTTCAGCAGGTAATGAAAAGCTGCAACAGCTGCAAGCATGTCTTTTTCTCCTTTTGATGTTTTAATCAAGACTTTTCCGTCTAGACTGCATACAACATCTTCAAACAAAGAAGACGTCTGACCTTTTAGTACTTGTTTCTGTCTCATTGCTCTTGACCTACACAGAACACAATGTCTGAAGCTCGTAACAGTGAAATCACAAAAGTAAAAGGAAGCTTATTTTACTTCTGTTTTTTTTTGTTTAAAGAGAAGAAAACAAGTCTGATTTCTAACTCTTATTGGTTTGCTCGTCATTTGAGATGTGTCACTTTTTGTAAAGTCCCCCTCTTTTTTTCGCTTCCACAAAATCAAATATCAGACAATGGCTTTTATTCAAAACAGTCCAACATTGTCTCATCATTATGCAACTTTGCGACGCAGCCTTGGTAATGAGAAATAGATTTGATTTTAAACGAAAAATTACTCTTGTGTCGGAAGAAAATGCACAACATGCTGCTTTTCCACCAATGAGCAAAATGAAATCAGCCCCGCTTTGCATTACACCACGACTATTTTGAAAGTAAAAAGTTATTGTTGCCTTTTTTGTGTGTTTGTTTTGTTTGTTTCAAAGCAATGCATCGATGGAGATGCTTTAAATATTCTGATCATATCCCTGCAGACGGCATCTGAAATGGGTGACCATATGATCCTGTCTGCAGTCATTACCTGCAGCAGTGGTGATTACATTGGTTAATCAGTTGTATAAAGAGGAGAGTGTGATATCGGTGGTGGAGTCATTGCTATTCCTCCTGATGGAGAGATCAACACAGCTGCTGGTTTTTACAGCTCTTGTTTCTGCTATCAGTGCTTATTTGCACCTTGTTTATGGAACTGTAAACTGAGCTGACAGGAAGCTATAGGTGTGCATCTGTCTCTATATTTCTGACTATATGCCCATGCATGTTGCAGATATGGTTTTTCCTGTGACTAAAGAATCACAAGCTCAAAAGTTGCTTTTTAATAACACTGAATACAGTTTTTATCTCAATATGTTCTGATAAGTTCTTTGCGATTGTTTGACATTGTAAAACCATGCAAGAAACTTAAACCAAAGATGATCTTTAATGGTCTTTGAAAACAATAAAAATCTATAAAAATTATACATCTGCCAAAAAAAGAAATATATTAAAAAAAGAGAGAAAGCTATTGATACACTTTTAATACCAGATTTTGAATCTACTGTATGTAGTTGTATTGATCTAGTTTAGAATGATAGATATTGATGAGATTTTATGCACATTTTGTATGTGACCCTGATTTGAACTCCTGTTTCCAATAATGAAAGGATTCATTCATTCAACCTTTATTTAGACAGGTTAATCCCATTGAGCCTTGTGAACGCATTTACAAGAGAGACCTGATGGTGGATGCGTATGGATGGTGTCACACTCCATTTTATTCATTTGCAAAGAAAAAGCAGTTTGTGACTCACTTAAGACAG
>JBBPBX010074234.1:5292-17626 GCA_038048925.1 Garcialebias charrua
TTGGCAGTGTAGTGCAAATATTGATAACGCTGCCGGCTATATATAAATATATATATATATATATATATATATATATATATATATATATATATATATATAATATAGAAATATATAAATAGCGGATTGGATTAGCTTCCCCTAATTCTCATAAGACATTTGTGCTTTTGACATTGTGGACCTAAAAAAAATTAATAAGCCTTTTAGAAATTGTGGAACTAATTTTTTAATTAGCGGTGCCCAGCTTTGGAAATGGCAAATGGAGCTTATTTATATAGCGCTTTTCAGCCCCCTGTGAGGAGCCCCAAAGCGCTTTACAATACCAGCCATCCACCCATTCATTCAGACATTCATACACCGGTAGTGGTAGCCTGCCTTGCAAGGACTATGTGTAAATAAAGCTAAAGCATAAATAAAATAAAACTAATAGGAGCAGCAGGGCAGTGTGCCTCAGCATGTTTCATACCTGCCCGGCCGTAATAGCTGTTATAGCTGCGCATCGAAAATATCTCCGCTTCGGCCACGTTTCATTTCAGCGCATATTCGGACCAATTTCCTTTCAGTCTAAATCTAAATTAACTTAATTTATCAGTCAGGTTTTGATGGCGTCTGAAAGGCAGGATGTGTCGGTTAGCGTCGGAACCGTCCCGATCCACCCCATCCATCCATCCCTCCGCAGCGGACATCCTGAGCTGCTTCTGCCCGGCTAACACTAACTCTACGCGGCTACAACAAGACACGTTTCCCCGCTGATATTCTGTCACCTGGTAGGTATCCATAACCTGGGAACTTCCTGAGATGTACCGCGTCGGTTGGTGCCTGGTGCGGTCAGCGAGCGTACCCCACTCATATGACCCCACTTCTGCTTCTTCTTCTTCTTGAGTTTTCTTTGGTGGTTGGCTTTCAAGATTTTGAAGCATTACCGCCATCTGCTGGTTCAGGATGTGAACTGGAATATTGCTAAAAAATATACAGTACAGTACAGTACTGTATACAGTATACAGTACTGTAGTATACTGTATACAGTACTGTATATATATATAAAATAAACCTCTCCATAAGGATGTATAAATAAATAAATAAATAATGCTCAGATTCTGTTGAACAAATTGTAGAGTGAGTGAGGTGAAGTTTTTGGGTGTCATCATTGATGACAAACTAACATGGAAACAACACATAAATTCTGTAAGAATAAAAATAGCTAAATCGATAGCAGTACTGTACAAAGTCAGAGACCTATTGAATGATAAAGCTCTGTATTTGTTGTATAACACAATCATTGTTCCACACTTAATCTATTGTATTGATGTTTGGGGGAATGCGTGTAAAACAATCACAAAACCTATTTTTGTATTACAGAAAAGAGCCGTAAGAATTATCACTAGAAAGCATTACCGTCATCCATCAAGTACATTATTTTATCAACTAAAGTTATTGAAGTTCCATGATTTGGTAGACTATAATATTTTATCAGTTATGTATAGAGCTCAAAATAATGCATTACCTTTAAATATCCAAATGCACTTTGTTAAAAGACAAAGTTGTTATAATCTTAAGGGGACAGAGTTGTTTGTAAAACCACAATTCAGAACCAGTTTGAAGGGACGTTCTACCTCAATCCAGGGAATTAGATTATGGAATGGCTTGGAGAATGTAGTTAAAAATGCCAAGTCAATGTTTACATTTAAAAAAATGATCAAAACAAATGTGTTAAAAAAAATATATGAAATAGCGTAATGTGTATTGTATTAGTTAGAAAATTAGAAAGAGTTAGTCATTTTGTACTGTTGGCTGAAGATTATTATTGTTTAATCTGATTGTTGGAAAAAGTTGGTTGAAGATTATTATTGTTTACATGGTTGATTATTGTTGTTTAATCTGATTGTTGGAAGTAAGGGGCAGATATAATAAGATTTATTCTTCTTTCTGCTACCTTTCATTTTTTTACATTTTGTACACAATCATTTATGAGATTGTCTTGTATTGTTTCTTTTGTAAAAAAATAACAAATTTAATAAACATAAACAAACATAAACATAAACATAAACAAATGAGTCCTTTTCAAGTATTTCAACAAAATGTTGGTGCTTGCAGAACTTGAGTTTTCTTGTAGCAACTCTACAGGGTCGTATCTTGTTTATTGCATTGAGTCTATGAATCATTTGTCTTCTTTCATGATGGTATTGTTGGCAGATCATTAGCACATGTTGTATGGTCTCATCTTCCCCACAGTAGTCACATTTACCCGTGTTATGTTTCCCTATGATGAATAGTGTCCTGTTCAATCCTGTGTGTCCAAATGTGAGTCTTGAGATGACAATTTCTTCCCTCCTGTTTCTTTCAGCGCTCCTCATTTCTCCAGCTTTACGTTGAATTCTGTAGAACCATCAACCTTTTCTTTCTTCTTCCCATTTCTTTTGCCATTTTCCCCCTCATTCTCTGCTTTGTGATATTTTTCATTTCTGCCCGACTGAATTTTACATTTATTTCCACTGAATTGTTTTTGGTGGCCTCCTTTGCAACTTTATCTGCCATTTCATTTCCTCTTATCCCTATGTGCGCTGGAATCCATAAAAATGTAACTGTTAACCCCATCATGTTAATTCTGAATAGTACCCTGATGCATAGTCCAGGTAGAAAAATCTAAAAAAGCTAAGTCTGGTCCTCTGGACATTCAAAAAAACAAAACAAAACAAAGCAAAAAAATTGTAGAAACGTTTCGTTTTTCGTCCGAAAGACTTCCTCAGTCTGAGGTGCTGTACAGTATTCAGCTCAGTCATAGCACCCTCTCACAGTGGATCAACAGTTGGCTGATGACAGCCGAAACCAGCTGCTCACATGATCAAGGAGGACCATCAGCCTAACGATGGATCGTTAGCACCCTGATGGTTGTTTGCTATTCACAGAGGGCTGAGTGATACTAGCAATAACAGCATTGTAAGGGGGACAGTTGAACCCGGAGGCCTCCACCTCTGTTTAATGATGGACGGTTTCTTTTCACAAAGATGGCCTCCTTTACTCCTCTCTCAAACCATTGTTCCTCTCTATCAAGGATGTGAACATCTTCATCCCTGAAAGAGTGACCGCTGGCGTGGAGATGAGTGACCACAGAGTCCTGACCTGATGATGTTGATCTTCTGTGCTGGGCCATCCTTTTGGCCAGTGGCTGTTTAGTTTCCCCGATATAAGACTGATCACAGCCCTCCTGACACTGAACAGCATACACAATATTACTCTGTTTGTGCCGGGGGACTGGATCTTTGGGATGAACCAGTCTTTGCCGTAATGTATTTTGGGGTTTAAAAGCCACTGGGACGTTGTGTTTAGAAAATAAACGTCTCAATGTCTCTGAAACTCCCGCAACATACGGAATGACCACTGGTCTGGGTCTGGGTTCCTTCTTTTCACCTGATGGCTGGCTGGAGTCCTGTTTGGGTTTCTTCTCTGCTTTCAGGAAGGCCCAGTTAGGATATCCACATTTCTCTAGAGCCTGTTTTGTGTGTGATTTCTCCTTCTGTCTGGCTCCTGAGTTAGTGGGGACGCTGTCTGCTCTGTGGTACAGAGTCCTGATGACTCCTAACTTGTGCTCCAGAGGGTGATGGGAGTCAAACTGCAAATACTGATCTGTGTGGGTGGGTCCAGGTGTTCAGACGCATCAGGTGAATCAGAATCCTCAACACAGTTAACGGTAAAGAAATTAAAATTCTATTACTGAAAAGAAATCTGATGCTTTATGTTTTTAGGCTACATGAAATCATTTGTTTACTTTCTTCTGACTGTCTACAGTCCTGGCAACCACACAACAGACATCCGTGACCCTTCCATCACTGCTGTCATTTCTAGTGAAGCCAAAAGCGAGTGCAAAAAATACAGTTCAGTTTGTTGCATAGATTGCAGTATTTGGATAATTTTCACAGCTACTTCATCTGTTGTCTTAAAATTATACTGAAGCCATAAAGAAATAAGTAGCTGAAAGATATCTAAAAAACCTACCGGTAAGTCTGGCCCTCTGGACATTCAAAAAAACAACAACAACAAAAAAAGTAGAAACGTTTCGTCTTTTGTCCGAAAGACTTCCTCAGTCTGATTATTGAGCATACATCAGGGTAACTGAAAGATAACGCTCCTTTTCAGATTCCAGCAAGTGCAGCTTCAACCTCTGCACAGACAGCCCTTTCCTTTGAGGACAGTGCTGAAGATGATAAGAACTGACTGCATCCAAAAAAATATTTATTTTTTACTCTGAGTACCGTAGTTTGCTTGATTAACAGCATTTCCACGCTGTCTGTCAAATATTTTGTAAACAATGGGCCCTCATGCAAGAACCGTTCGTACGCACAGATTTGTTCTTAAACTGTGCGTACGAGTGATTTAGGATCATTTGTGGCATTCAACAATGTTTTCGTATTCTAAGATTTTTTTCAGATACGAACAAAATTTACGTGTGGTCCAGACCTGTCGTATATTTTACGAGCAGTCAGTCTGCTGTTATCCAGACGGATTTTCTCCACTAATAACTTTATACTTCGTTATTTAGAAAATATTTTGGGTTTAAAAAAATCACGCACCATAATTATTCTTGACAATAGGTTATTCTGTTTGAATTAGAATTATAATTTTAAGTTTAATTTGTCTGGTGTGTCGCAGGCTTCGGTGAGTCGTGCGCTCCCCTTGGTCATCAAAGCCCTCCTCAAATTAACACCCTGTCAGCCCGTGTGCTGACAGTGGTTCTGACAGCGGTTCTGACGGGACTGAGGGGAGACTGGAGCTGACGGAGGAGGCTGCGCGCCCTTGCGCTCCTGTTGCTGGGAGCGTGGAAGTCACACGCCCCGGCGCACCTGCCGTGAAGGGGGAGGAAGACTGCAGCTCCAGTGTATGAGGAAATGATTCCTTCGGCAGTTATTAATCTTTCCCACAAAACACTGGAGCTACAGACTTCCTCCCCCTTCACGGCAGGTGCACCGGGGCATGTGACTTCCACGCTCCCAGCAACAGGAGCGCAAGGGCGCGCAGCAAAAACTGAGGAGTGATTGAAAACAGAAAGAAACATGACAGGCGCAGCCTGACAGGCGCAGAGCATGACACACCCAGGTACATAAAATTCCCATACACCGCCGCAGAACAAGTACAAATTAAGACTGATTTTCATGCTATTGCTGGACTGCCAAACACCATCAGAGCAATAGACTGTACACACATACGGATCAAAACCTTCACCTGACACATGACCATTCCTCAATCGGAAGCAATACCACTCCATAAATGTCCAAATTATATCTGATTCGAAATATAACCTGCTAAATGTGGTTGCGCGATGGCCAGGAGGAGCGCATGACTCATTTGTGCTGCAAAACAGTGCTGTTGGCACGCGTCTTGCGCAAGGTGCGCATGGAGATGGCTGGCTTGTTGGTAACTTTTTAATTTGTAATTGAGGATTTGGAATTATTCTCTGATCATTTACCTATAACTCACTATTTTCCACAGGTGATCGAGGCTATGCATTAGCCCCATGGCTTATGACACCTCTAAACAGCCCTCAGACAAGACAGGAGCGCTTGTGTAATAAGCTGCATACACGCACTCGTGCTGTAGTTGAGCGCACAGTTGGAGTTTTGACATGACATTTATTTTTCCATCCATCTCGGTAACGCAGACTTTTCCTTGACCTCCTCCTGTTGCAGTCATAGAGCACCGTGCTGCGGCGAGACGTTTTTTTGAAGCCATTTTCAGATCAAACCATTTTTTCTTGATTTCTGATACTGTACGACCCACGGGAGAGACAACATTAACAGCAGTGGTTATTTCATGCCATTCTTTGGCTTTTCGCTGTCATTTTATGAACGGACACTTCCTGAACGTAGCCTTATATGGTGTTTTGAGGGGTGGGAATTATGTAAATGACCTCTCCGCGTGCACAAGCAGGTGGATAGAACAGGTGCAATTCATTATATGTACGCAGCTCATTTACACACTTTTCCTGAGGATAGAAGAGTTTGTTGAATCTGACGTGGCATGTTCGTACGAACGCTTCATACGAACAAAAGTAAGAGAAATTTAGGATAAAAATACGAACATGTTCTTGCATGAGGCCCAATGTGGCTAGTAACACAGTCTTTTTTTATGGAACCCTAATTCCATGTATATTTATTTTTAATGATAGTTCTCTCAGCTCAGCCGCCCTTTGCTGTCCCCTGCCTCAACCTGACCATGACGTTAACAGCTGGAACTGTTCTCAGCACCAGAAACTGTGGATGCGGACAGACCTGCAAGAATCCAGGAACTGTGGCACACTTTAACAGAAGGGAGTCAGTCAAGCAGCATGTCTGTGACCACTATTGAGCCAGCCGTCTTCAGTCCACATGCATCTGCTTGGTTCACCCCATTACACAGAATTCATTAGAGAAAATTGTGGAGGGCATTTTAAATAAGCCGCAGCAACAACAGCTTGTCTTTCCCAGCCAAAGTCTTGTTATGAGCCTGATGGTTCCATTCCTTTTTTCTTCATGCGGGGACCTGTTCGTTACTTCCACTGCTCAAAAAAGGTTCATGATACTTACGATTTTCCAAACCAAACATGTCCTTTGAGGAATGTCACCACAACTTTCTTTCAAAGGGAACTGCAGGAAATGGAAGAAATGGGTGGAGGAAAAAACTGAAGAGAAAAAGAACAGAATCTCAGCCAACAGGCTGTGTTAGCAGGTTTTGCCACATGGGACCTGAAGCAGGGACCAAACAGCCCACACATCCATACTATATATATATAAATATACATATACATACATACATATCTATCTATCTATCTATCTATCTATCTATCTATCTATCTATCTATCTATCTATCTATCTATCTATCTATCTATCTATCTATCTATCTATCTATCTATCTATCTATCTATCTATCTATCTATCTATCTATCTATCTATCTATCTATCTATCTATCTATCTATCTATCTATCTATCTATCTATCTATATCTATCTATCTATCTATCTATCTATCTATCTATCTATCTATCTATCTATCTATCTATCTATCTATCTATCTATCTATCTATCTATCTATCTATCTATCTATCTATCTATCTATCTATCTATGTGTATCTGTGTATCTGTGTATCTGTGTATGTGTATATAGTCCATCAAAGGTTCTGTCCATTTATCTGGCACAGGGTATGGTCATGCAGATGAGGTGGGAGTTCTCCAAATCTCCTTTTTATGTTGCAGAGGAACAGAGATGGGTGGCAGTGAGGAATAAAATAAACCTTGTATAGTTTTATTGAGATGTTTAGTTATTTTATTATTATTATTCTATATCTTCATATATTTATGCAAATAAAAAATTTGAATATACTGTAAATATGGGAAGTTAACGTGTAAATGGTAAATGGAGCTTACAGTGCTTTCCAGCCCCCAATAGAGCTTTGGAGCACTGTGTGGGGGAGTGTCAGGGGCCCCAAAGCGCTAAAGTTTGATATGACAAATTTTGCCTTTGTAGTGTTTTATTTTGTACAGCTCTGAATAAAACACTACATTTGAACATGATGTACAGATTTTGCATCACAAATTAACAATTTCAACACTATAGAACATATTTACAATGTTTTTTTTTATTCTCACTTATTTTTACAAATAAGAAACAGACTAACAATTCAAACTATTTACAGGCGATTTTCCCCTCCCTACATTTCCCCTTATTATCTTCTACACAAACAAAGTACAAACATGATGAATATTATATCTTATAGACTTGATCTGACCTCCGTGATATCACTTGTGGAGTTCCTCAGGGCTCTGTGCTTGGACCAAAGTTATTTATTTTATATGTGAATGACTTGGTAAATGTGTCAGGACTTCTTAAATGTGTTCTTTTTGCCGATGACACCACATTTTTCTGTTCGGGTAATGACATAAAACAGATTTTGGATATGATGAAAACAGAATTTATAAAAATACAAACTTGGTTTAAATTAAACAAATTATCTTTGAATTTAGATAAAACTAATTACATGATATTCAGTAACAAAAAGAGAATTGTTGACGATCCATTTGAAATTGAAGATGTTGTGATCTGTAAAGTGAGTGAAGTGAAGTTTCTGGGTGTTATCATTGATGACAAACTGACATGGAAACATCATGTAAATTCCATTAAAACAAAAATAGCTAGATCAATTGCAGTACTGTATAAAGTCAGGGATTTTTTAATTGATAAAGCTCTGCATATGTTGTATAACACAATCATTGCTCCACATTTAATCTATTGTATTGAGGTTTGGGGAAAAGCGTGCAAAACAATTACAAAGCCTGTTTTTATTTTACAAAAGAGAGCTGTAAGAGTAATCACCAGAAAACATTTCAGTCACCCATCAAACACCTTGTTTCTACAGCTAAATTTATTGAAATTCCAGGAATTGGTAGAATATAGTATTTTATCAGTTATGTATAGGCTCCCTGGTGAGGTGTTCCGGGCATGTCCCACCGGGAGGAGACCCAGAGGAAGACCCAGGACACGCTGGAGGGACTATGTTTCTCGGCTGGCCTGGGAACGCCTTGGGATTCCCCCAGAGGAGCTGCTCCAAGTGGCTGGGGAGAGGGAAGTCTGGGCCTCCCTACTTAGGCTACTACCCCCGCGACCCGACCCCGGATAAGCGGACGAAAATGGATGGATGGATGGATGGATGTATAGGGCTCATAATAACACTTTACCTTTAAATATCCAAAGAAATTTTATAAAAAGACAAAATTATTACAATCTCAAAGGGACAGAGATATTCATCAAACCACAATTCAGAACCAGCTTAAAGGGACGGTCTACCTCAATTCAGGGAGTTCGATTGTGGAATGCTCTGGAGAGTGATGTTAAAAATGCAAAATCAATGTATACATTTAAGAAAAAGGTCAAAAAGGACTTGCTCAAAAACTATATATGATGTAACTTAGTGTGTTTGTGTATTACACTTATGTTGACTGATGATGTAGCTTAGTGTGTTGTGTATTACAGTTAGAAAAATTAAGTAGAGTTATTCATTTGTGATGTAGTTTGTGTATTACAGTTAGAAAAATTAAGTAGAATTATTCATTTTGTGATGTAGTTTGTGTATTACAGTTAGAAAAATTAAATAGAATTATTCATTTTGTGATGTAGTTTGTGTATTACAGTTAGAAAAATTAAGTAGAATTATTCATTTTCTGATGTAGTTTGTGTATTACAGTTAGAATGATGTAGTTTGTGTATTACAGTTAGAAAAATTAAGTAGAATTATTCATTTTGTGATGTAGTTTGTGTATTACAGTTAGAAAAATTAAGTAGAATTATTCATTTTGTGATGTAGTTTGTGTATTACAGTTAGAATGATGTAGTTTGTGTATTACAGTTAGAAAAATTAAGTAGAATTATTCATTTTGTGATGTAGTTTGTGTATTACAGTTAGAAAAATTAAGTAGAATTATTCATTTTCTGATGTAGTTTGTGTATTACAGTTAGAATGATGTAGTTTGTGTATTACAGTTAGAAAAATTAAGTAGAATTATTCATTTTGTGATGTAGTTTGTGTATTACAGTTAGATAAATTAAGTAGAATTATTCATTTTGTGATGTAGTTTGTGTATTACAGTTAGTAAAATTAAGTAGAATTATTCATTTTGTGATGTAGTTTGTGTATTACAGTTAGTAAAAGTAAGTAGAATTATTCATTTTGTAATGTAGTTTGAAGGTTTGAAGGGATGTTTTTTTCAAGTAGGAAGTCGGTTCCAGCAGATCTTCCTCCGATTTTATCCTCAAATGGTGTCCCAATTGAGTTTGTTGATTCCTATAAATATTTGGGTATACTGGTTTCACAGCTCTCTTTTAAACTCCATGTGGAAAACCTAGTAAAGAAACTGAAAGTTAAACTGGGTTTCTTTTTCAGAAACAGATCATGTCTAACACTGAATGTTAGGAAACGCCTTGTATCTGTGACTTTCCTCCCCTCCATTGATTACGGTGACATTCTCTACATGAATGCTCCTACAAGCACCCTGCGGATGTTGGATGTTGTCTACCATGGTGCTCTAAGATTCATAACTGGCCCTGTATTAACTGGACATCATTAACCTCACGCAGACTCTTCCACTGGTACATTTTCATCTTTAAATCACTTCTCGGTCTGCTGCCCTCATACATCTCCTCCTACATGTCTTTACGTGAGTGCAGCTACAGTGTGCGCTCTCAGGACATGATTACCTGCAGTGTTCCGTCAGTGAGGACTGAACTTGGAAAAAGGGCCTTCTCCTACTCTGCTCCTGCTTCCTGGAATATCTTACAAAAAGATTTGAAGCTCTCGGCCCTGACCTCCCTAAATGGTTTTAAAAATCTTTTGGAAACCTGGCAAAAACCATTGCAGATATGTTCCTGTTTTTGATTTTGTACATCTACCTTGTGGTGTTTTGCTAGTTTTGATACTTTGCATTTCACTTTCTATTTCTCTCCTACGTTTTTTTTTTCTGTTGTTTGTTGTTTAAGGAAATTCTACCATTGCTGTTCATCATTGTTTGTAGCAGGTCGCTTTTGTAAATGAACCCTCGAGGCTCAATGAGATTTACCTGACTAAATAAAGGTTGAATGAAAGGTTATCATTGGTTGAACAAACTGTGAAATAAGGGGCAGATATAAGATTTCATCTT
Source organism: Garcialebias charrua (assembly GCA_038048925.1). Taxonomy (NCBI): domain Eukaryota; kingdom Metazoa; phylum Chordata; class Actinopteri; order Cyprinodontiformes; family Rivulidae; genus Garcialebias; species Garcialebias charrua. The sequence continues at coordinate 15,948 of JBBPBX010074234.1, forward strand.
CTTTCTGCTCCTTTCATTTTATCCTACTTGTATTCTTGTATCTGATGAAATTGTCTTGTATTGTTCTTTTAAAATGAATGAATAAACATCAAATCAAATCGTGAATCCGATTTTATGTTAAAATGGCTTGCCATACTTTGGACCATTTCAACGTCATGACGTCACGGTCACGTAAGCAGTCCGCTCTTGTCGGTCTGCTCATCTTGTCGTCGTTTATGGCAAGCCCTTTTAACATTAAATCGTGAAGTCTGACTATCCGTAATTACATTCTAGATATCTAAAATGGAGTTTTGACTAGTCACAATTACATTTTGACTAGTCAGAATGTTAATTTAAGATATCTGTATTTACATTCTGACTAGTCATAATAGCAATTCAAGATATCTTAAAATGAATTTTGACTAGTCAAAATATAATTAAAGATATCTTAAATGACGTCACCCGATTCGTCATTTAAAGTGTCAGACATCCATAATGACAATTCAAGATATCTCAAACGTAATTATGACTAGTCATAATGACGTTTTTAGATATCTTTATTAAGAAATTACGCGTAGGACCCGCGGCTGCCACTTAGCTGTTCAAACAGATGCCTGCACAATTTTGGGTGCTGCAGTGGCGCTAGCTGTTCTGGACTAAATTGTCAGAAAATGTCACAAGTGTTAGCATTAGACAGTGAGGAAAATGGCTCCGTTTCATCTGTTGTTTTTGTTCAGTTCCTGGTTGTTCTTGAGGGGCAAGAAAACAACCTTATCTGTCCTACCATGCTTTACTACAGCCTGCTGGAGTCACTGTCTTACCTGAGCAGATTGGCTGGGGGAGTCCAGAGGACATGACTTAATTAACTTCTTTAGATTTTCCTACCTGGATTATTGAGCATGCATCAGGAAAACATATTTATTTCTGTTTACTTAATTTCATATTTATGTTCCAGGTTGAAGGCAGTCCAGTCTTGTGTAGGTTGTTCCACTCATAGACATTTATATACAGTAGACCAAGCATAGCCTGCTCAAACGCAGGATTTAGGGCAGCCATCTTGGCGCTGTCACCCTTGTACTTTGCTGCATACAAACTAACAGAAAATGCCTCACCACTTCTTTGAAATAAGATCAATAATAGTGAGTGTAACATTTTTTCTGAATGCTCAGCTTAAGAAGGCAACAAGAATCCTTAGTTTCAACTGTTGCCTTTTTATTTTTGCTTTGTTATAACAGTTATGTGCAGTTCAGTCAGTACAAAATAACTTCAATAAACTCACTAAATCACAGTATATGAATAAAATAACATGGACCTCATTCAGACAATGTTTTTGTGTACACACTCCCAGATTCATTCATTCATTCAACCTTTATTTATACAGGCTAGCCTCGTTGAGTCATGGGGACTCATTTACAAGAGGGACCTGTCTCACTCACACCAAACAACCATCCACTCTCACACTCACACCTAGGGTCAATTTAGAGTCACCAATCAGCCTAACGTGCATGTTTTTGGTCTGTGGGAGGAAACCGGAGTACCCGGAGGAAACCCACGCATGCACGGGGAGAACATGCAAACTCCACCCAGAAAGGCCCCCGGACCGGGATTTGAACCGGCAACCTTCTCGCTGAGAGGCAGCAGCTCTACCAGTTGTGCCACCGTGCTGCCCAATAGATATCACGTTTTTGTTTTAAAGGTTT